>CAUYON010053634.1:0-12788 GCA_963573935.1 Arctocebus calabarensis | reverse complement strand
AAGTTATAGGAGTCGATTCCTGCATACATCATTCACGAGTAAAATCCTGGAACCCTCCATCTTCAACGGAGGCAGACAGTGAAGACAGCCAATCAAAGACCACTTACATTTGTGAGCCAAAAGAAAGTTTGAAGTTATTATTTAGGAAACAGCAAGAAAAATCCTAATATGGTTTTCTTTTAGCATCACTGAATAAGTGCTTCTGACCTGACGCTGTTCTACCTTTGCCCATTACTGATTATACTAATCAGATTTATGTTTTCCAGAAATGTCATCAAGCCACACGCAATAAAGATGGTTCCAGTCCCCATGAACTCCCATATCACTCGCCCTCTGGAGAAACCCTAACTGCCCCCTTCTATCATCACTCAATTCAGCAGGAAGCAGTTATATCGAGTCTTCACCCTTTTTTCCTAACAGCAGTTAGAGTTTCTACTCGGAGAGGGAGAATTGATGCAGGACAACTGGCGCCCTAGCCAGCTAGGCGGAGCTGATGGACCTGCCACCTCCTCCTTGGTGGTGTCTGTGCTGGCAGCCAGCTGAAGAACCAGCGGACTGGATGACAGGCAAGGAGGGGGACCTCCAACTCCCACCGGAGGCTCCATTAGCCAAAAAGTCCAGACACCTGCCGAGGAGACACCTGTGCCTTGGTGTATCCTTCACTTTACACTTAGGACTAAATGTGGAACTCCCATTTCCTATGCCTAAGTCAATTTCTTGTGAATTTCCTAGGCCTCAATTCCATGAATGGACTGTGTCCATTCATTGATACATTCATTCTCTTTGCCCCAGCTGAAGGGACTGTGTTCATTCATTGATACAGTCATTCACCTTGCCTCCAGTGGAAGGGACTGTTTTCATTTGTTCCCTGGCCAAGGAACCCATACACCTATATATACCCTGAGACTAAAAGCCTAAAGGGGGAGACGGGGAAAGACCAGGAGAGAAACGGAGAGAGCTGTTCTCTCCCCACTTGAGTTCTCTCTCTCTACCAGGAGCTGTAGTGTTTTCTGTATTCTTTTCTGTAAATAAATTCTGTCTTACCACTGGGAAAAAAAATAATAATAAATAAATAAAAACAGAATATTCAAAAGTATTTACAGAGGAACATGGATAAGAATTATGGCAGACTTCTTGTCAGAAAACACGTAAGTAAAAAGAAAGTATAGTGATGTATTTAAAGTGCTAAAATAAAATGGGTCATTGACCCAGAATTCTGTACCCAGCAAAATTATACATCAATGGTGAAGGATTAAACCCTTTATGAACCTGCCACCTTCGGTATGTGGGGCCAGCACCCTACTCAATGAGCCACAGGCACGTCCCCTAAACCCTTTTGATGTTATATTGGATTTTCCTGTTCCACTCCAATGTCAGAAGGCATCTCATAAATTTCTTTTAGTTGCATTTGTTTTTTTGCTCTGCTGTCAGAGCCTGTCTGGTGCATTTCCTCCTATAGTAGAGACTCTAGTCCACAGATAGCACAGGTTATGCTCTCTCTGTTTCTTGGCAGGCTGTGTATTTTCATGTGAATGGGTGATTGATCCTGCATTACATTCACGTGACTGTGCTTGTAGGAAAATGGCTGGGAGAGGACATTGGCTCCCAATGGCTGTGCTTATAGGAAAATGGCTGGGTGAAATCACAACGTGGATTTTTGAGAACAGTGAAGTTGAAGCAGAGTTTAGTGATAAAAATAAGCATGAAAAAACTCTTCCTGTTTACAGCAACATTCCTTCTAGTGAATCTGAATCTAGTGATGAAGAAGAAAGTGATACTAATACATAGCCTTTAACAAGTAGCTGAAAGGTTTATCATGATGGTGATCTTATAAAGTTCCCCTACTCTGTCACACAACAAAATTCACCCTTCCTCAGAGTGCTTGTCCAAGAACTAAACCTGAATATTTCCAGCTCTTTTCCTCACATGATCCTATTGGTAAAATTGTGATTGCAACAAATACATTATGCAGCAGAAAAAATACAGAAAGTGACTCCACTAAAAAATAGTGGAGTGTATCACTCATGGAAGGATGTTTCATCAGAAAAAATGAAGGCATTCTTTGGAGTAATACTGAATATGACTTTGAATTTGAAGGCGTGATTAGTTGACTATTTTACTGAACACTGGTTAGACAGAACCCCATTTTTCAAGGAGGTTTTCTCTCCTCTGACTTTTCCAAATATTTTGGATGCTGCATTTTGTTCCTCCTGTCTCACCTCATAGGAATGTGCATACCCAAGGAAGCAAGGTGGAGAATGTTAGTGGATATATTGACAATAAAAGCAAAGAACTTTATGTACTGGGAAGAAATGTGGCTATAGATGAGAGCACAGTGGGTTTCAAAGGAAGGATTCCCTTGAAGCCCTACAATCCAAAGAAGCCTTCAAAGCGGCCTATGAATTGTTTGCCTGTGTGATTCAGAAAATGGTTATGTGTTTTCTCACAGTCCCTATCATGGCAAGACAACAGCAAAGTCTTATTCATCCTGATGCACCATTTATGTCTCAAATAGTGATTCATTTGGCACAAGTTTTGCAAGTACATACGAGTGGTTCAGCCTATCACATCTACACTGACAAGTTCTACACAAGCCCTCAACTTGCTTAGGAATTGCATAAAATGAAAATACACGTAACAAGAACAGTTATGGCTTCTAGGAAGTATGTTCCAAGTGATGTGAAAAAGAAGAAACTTCAGAAATATGAATTACGTGCCTATCAGTGTGATATGAAAATGATGTTCCTCTCGTTCCATGACAAGGCGTCAGTGACAATGCTAAGCATATCCTGTAGCTCTCAAACAGTTAATCACTTGTTATAGGAAGAAACAGCCTGTTCAATTTGAAAAACTGATAGCTGTTTTAGAATACACAAAGTTATTGGACAAAGCTGATCAGTACTGTGCATGTTACAGATTTACGAGGAGGTCCTACAAATAGTGGAAAAAATTATTTTTCTGGATGATGGAAGTTGCAGTTGTGAACAGCTACCTCCTTTACTGATTAGATGAGAAAAAGAATGGAGAAAAAGTACAGACACACCTTTCTTTCAGGAGAAATCATCACTCAGTTTGTGAGCAATGTGAGGAACAGAAATTCAAGAAAGAGGAAAAGACCATTGTCTTCTGACACTGAGGAAAAGCCAAATGGGAAAATGCATTTTATAATAAAAAATAAAAAAAAAAAAAAAACAAACGATGGCACAGTTTGCAGCAGAAGAAATGATAAAAGTGAAAGGAGAAAAACCATTTTCTACTGTGAGACAGATAAGAGGAAGCCTGGACTTCATCCTGGAGACTGCTTCAAGAAGTATCACACTCAAAAAACTTAGTAACAAAAATAAACAAAAGTGCTTTAATTATTTTATATAACCTAAAATGAATAATAAAATTATCAGGTGAGTTCATATTTATGTTTTTCTCTTTATAAACTGCAGGATAATTGCAAATAATCCACCAACCTCTTTCCCACCCAAAATAAATAACAGCTGGGGAGTACGCAGGTGGCAGAAAAAAATGGATTGGAAAGCTAACACTGTGGCATTGGGGAATTAAGTCTACACACGAATTTTGGAGGGGATGTAAACACCTAAACCACATCAATCTTAAATTTTCTTATTCTTAATTGATCTAAATAAAACTGTTTAAAAGAGCAATGTATAGCATATGGATAAGTGAACATTGTCATAGGGATAGGAGAAATTAGAGGAGTCTTCTGTTATAAGGTACCTGTACTATACGTGAAATGACACAGTGTTATTTGGAGTTAGATTTAGATTATTTAAAATAATGATTAAAAAGAGTTAAAGACAATTATTTTCCTAAGGTTGTTGAAATATAACCAAACAATGGAAGGAATATACCTTGCTAACATTTGGGGGAGAAAAAATAGAAGGAATAGAATGGAAGTAAACTATATAATCCAGACAAGAGAAGGCATATAGGTCCACATGTGTGTGCCTGGTGGGAGAGGAGCCAGGTAAGGCACTGTAGTGGAGAAGAATACTCTTGGTGATGTCTTGTCAAAGAGGAAATAAGCATATTCTTCACTGCTCCTGAAAGTAGAATTGGTTCCAATAATTAAGAGGTATAGAATACTAAATTTAGGAATCAGAGTTGTTCAAAGACAGACTTTACAGTTGTCAAAATACCAAGCTGGACTGCTCGGGAGGTAGTCATCTCCCCACCAATTTAATTTTCCTAGCACAGGCTGGAATGTTAACATAGGGTGCATCCTGCTTTAGTCAGTGAAGGGATGAGGTAGACAAAAATGGCCTTTAAGGGCACTTGGAACTTTACAGTTATGCTACCTCTTCAGTACACTTCGAAATTAGAATCTCCTGTCACTGGAAAATCCCATCTTGGACAAATCCTGTGAAACTTAGAGATTCTCATCATTAGTAAAGATAGCAGTGAAGCAACTAAATCTTAAACACCTTTTAATATGTTTGGGGTTTGGATTCCTTGGCTACAGACATCTAAATATGACTCGGCTAAAGTGGGACATTTTGGGAAAATCATTAGAAGAATTACAGACAAGAATGAAGGGCTGGAGAACAGGCTTGGCAACAGGAGTCATCAGGAGAACTCCAGAAGGATAGGAAACAGGAACCTGTTTCTCACAGTCCCTATCATGGCAAGACAACAGCAAAAAGTCTTATTCATCCTGATGCACCGGGAGGAGAAGCCTCACAACTCAGAGTGAAGTCAGTTTTCCCCTGCTAGGATGAGCGAACTCTAACTTACTTATTTTCAGCCTTGTGAAGATTGAAAGGCCCAGAAAAAGTGACTGTGTGTGCTTAGTCTGTGGACATGCGCTGGCTGTGTCATGGTAGGAGGACAATCTGGACTCAAGGACTTTTGACCTTTATTGAGAAGAATTTACTCTCTGCCTCAGTCATATTCCATTCAGGAAAACAGAAGCCACGTGAGTTTAACAGAGAGCTTTTAACACAGAGGATTGATGGACTGAAAAATCAAATAACAACACTGAAGAAATGCAGAGGTAGTAACTGCAGAACATATCTACCACCTCAGGGCTGCCAGAACAAAGGGAAGAGGTGGGGTGGTGAGTTTCTAGAAGCTAGAAGCCATCTGCTGCTGACACACTCTCTGAAGAAGGGAGCAGAGTCCAGCTGCTGCTGGTGTCCCAAGAACTTCAAGGAGGGCCTGTAAATCTGGACTCAGACCTCTGAGGAGAGGCTGCTCTGCCAGGCTGCTGCTGGTACACCTAAGTCTGCTTCTGGAAGCGCTACAGAGAAGCTGGACAGCAGAACACGCTGCTGCTGCCTGGGGAAACCCCACTGCTGAGACACTGAGCACAGGAACTTGCAGCAAGTAAACAGGAAGGAACAAGTCTCTTTTCCCACTTCCTGCCTGCCAGTCTCCCTTGACTGTGCCCTACAAATCGGACAAAGGAGAAACATTAATTTATATGATCCCTGCCCCACAGAATCACTAAGCCAACTATAGCAGAGTGGATGACAGTGGAGAGACAATAGCATAATTACCAGTACATCATTCCTCTAACACCAACACAGTGCTTGAAGTATTATTCAAAAGAAATCAAGGTTCTAGTAAAAGGTAAATAACCTGGGTGACCAAAAGGAATATGGGGACTCTAAAAAACTAGAAAGACGTACTTTCTAGGTATGTAGTAGAGGGTGGATGCCACCTATAGTTTCTAAAAAGGTAGCAAACGTTTTCCAGTTCTAGCTTTTGGGGAGAAATTAAAAAGTAAAATTAAAAAATAATATAACACTTTATTCATCTAATGTATAGCTCAAAATATGTAGTATACAGACAGAAAGCAAGCATAAAATTACAGAATTAGATGCAACTCTATTAAGAGAATTTTGTTTTGTTTTGTTTTGTTTTGTTTTGTTTTGTTAAGAGAAGATCTTGCTCTGTTACACAGACTAGAGTGCAGTGTGTCATCATAGCTCACTGCAACCTCAAATTCCTGGGCTCAAGCAATCCTCTGGCCTCAGCCTCTCAAGAACCAGGGACTTCAGGTGCATTCTACTATGCTTAGCCAATTTTTATATTTTTCGTAGAGAAAGGGTCTTGCTCTTGCTCAGGCTGGTCTTGAACTCCTGACCTCAAGCAATTCTCCTGCCTCAGCTTCCCAGAGTTCTAGGATTACTGGAATGAACCACTGCTCCTGGCCAAGAGAGATCATTTTTAAGTAACTAGTGATAGGTATTTTGCAGGGTACATCGGAAGCAAGTAAAATCTCCTTAGAAATGATCATAGAATGGCAACAATATATATTTCAAAGTAGCTAGAGGAGAGGACTTAAAATGTTACCAACGCATACAAGTGATACATTATCATGGTGACAGACACCCCCAATATTTGACTTAATCATTACACATTCTATTCATGTAAAAAATATTGACATGTACCCTGTAAATGTGTAAAATATTATGTGTCAGTAATAGAAAAAATGAACAAACAAGAAATTGTCATTGAAGCTTTATAGCAAAAAAATCTGGATTAGAAGCAATTACAAATTGACATACTAAAGATTCTCTACAATTAGTATTGAAGGCTTTGATAAAGGATATGGCAAATGCCAGGCATACAGTGAAATGGGAACTGGGCCAGGGGGTGGGGGTGGGTGGGGTGGCATGAAGAAGTGTACAGGCAGGAAAGACCAAATCTCAAGAGCACAGACAGGCCTGCTTTCCACAGGACTCCTTTACCAATCATGACAGAGGAAAAATTAAAATATCAATATTTTAATATCAAAACCCCAGAGCACCCTACATATTAATCACAGCTATTTATATTTGTTTAAATTAACTGTATCACAGTACTCCTAGTATTTGACAGAAGGATTTTAGGTGATTCATATAGTTCTAAGGGATGCTCCACAAAAGAAAAAGTATCTTGGGTCTGCTTGGAGCCTCAAGATTGACATTAGCATGTTAAAGATCCTGAAAGTCTTGTACAAGAAGCCTGGTTTCAATAAGCATCTCCATGAGCCAGTTTTTCTCTTTAGAACACAGTTTGCAACATATTGCTATATAGTGCCTGTAAATAGCATATAATTCTCCATTTCATAGAATAAATTCATTTTCTTTTCATCCTTCGTTGTCTTAATAAAATTGAAATGTAAAACCTCCCTGGATGTCACTTTATAAAAATATCCAGATCTGATGGGTTCAAACAAATACTTTTGGGCAAGATTCTGATGCCAAGAACCAGCCCAGTTAAGGTGCCGCTTTATAGCATGCTGCCTTATTGGGCCCTATGCACTTCTGGGTGCGTCTACACAACCTCTGTGGATTATTTCCCCGTGGCAAGACACAACATAATTGCTCATAGGCAGCTCTACTACCCTTCTTGGTAGATTATATACTTCTTACTTTTCCAAAATTGCTGACCATCAGGGGAAAAAATACCATAGGGAAAAATACAGATCATTATATCAGGATTTCTTGTTTCCCACTCTAAATATAATTTTTCTAAAATCAATATGGACTTCTAAAAACTTGAATAACCTATTGTTATATTATGAAATTAGATAAACACACCTCTCACCAGTGGCTATTTTAACATATCCAAAGTAATTTTATTTTACCTGAATATGCCAGGAAAGAGGGGTGAGTCTCCACACCCATTTTAAAAGCACACTTATAAAATGACCCCAAGTTTCTGAAAGATCCCAGATGGTGCTTTGCAAATGTATGAAATACACATGCTCTCACTCGCAAGCTTGCTCTTTTTCTCTCTTCTTCTTATCCACCTCACACCCCAAAACTTCCTGATTTATCAGTCTCTGAGAATTTTTCTCTCGGCTATTATCACATTCTGTTAAAGGATTGGACAGAAAACTTGCAATGTGGGTTAAATTGGAACGTGGCTTCACAGAACTGAACTAAAGTGGAGATCCTTTAGGAAATATTAAATGGCAAAATAACATTTCAGTTATTTTGAAAGCCCAAATTAGTTAAAAATAACAAATATAACTCTGCTTTTATGGATTTCAGGCAAGTTAAATTTCATTTCAAAAGGTATAAATTCTTTCCTTTTTGTAGGATCATATTAAAATAAATGAATTCCAGGTCCATATTTTACATCTCCAGATGCTGCCTCAGGCTTCAGAGGATCTTTCCCAGTGGCTCAGTGGGATAGGAGCCCTAGGATGTGAGATTTTATATCAGAAATATCAAGATCTCTGCTATAAGGACATTTACAAAGGAGAGTTATTAAAATTAGAGCAACCAGCATTGATATTAACAGTCTGCAGTTTATAAAATATTTTCACTGATAATCCAATATTTTGATAATCCAAATAGCCTCATGACAGAAACTAATCAGGTATTATTATTATTCTCTTTATTGTCCCAGGTTGGCTATCATTCAGATTCACAGCCCGGATAGTATGTGTTTCAGCTCGGCACATGAAGGAAATTAGAAATAATATTTTTACCACCAAATATGGCATTTCGATACAGTGGATTGACTAAAAATGTCTCAAGGTTTTTCAGATTTCCCCCCACCATCCCCCACCATGGGCTTTCCCCAAATCTTCAAAGTTTCTTTGTCTGCCTGAGATTCATCTAGGAAAACATTTATCATTCCTTCCCCTCCCTGTTACCTCACTATCCATGTCAGGAAGGAAGATCAAGAATGCAAACAGACATGGCCCAGTCTAGTTAAAAAATACAGAAAAACCTCTGTAAGTTGACCACCCAAGGGACTGTAAAAATCTGGTCAACATACAGAGTAGTCAACATAAAGAACTAGGCCTACTGTACTGATACATACATGTGGTACAAGTCTGGTCTATGAATATTAGATCAACTTAAGGAGGCGGTCAACTATGGAGGTTCTACTGTAATACCTATCACTCAGGTTAATTTAATTTCCAAAGAGAATCATTTACAAGTTAATCTGTTTCTCCCATCCATTCATTCTCCCAAGTATCTATTCATCTACCTTGTATTACATGTATTTTTATTAATTACCTGTATTTCTCATCTCCCCCTCCACTCAAATATGAGTGTATATAAACCTCTGGACTCCATTGGGATATTGGGTAATCACTCTGTGCACACACTGTGTGCATGGCAAATGAATTTATAATCTCTTTCTCTTATTAATCTACAACAATCTGGGGGCAAAGGGAAGTTTTCCCTTCCTTCCCACACAAGTAAATTGTTAACTAGATCCTTGGGAAAAGGAGTCATGTTGCTTTTAAGGTTTTAAAGAAGCATAAAATACCAGCCCTCTGGGAAGCTGAGGTGGGCAGATTGCTTGAGCTCAGGAGTCAGCCTGAGTAAGAGTGAGACCTCATCTTTACTGAAGTAGAAAAAATTAGCTGGGGATTGTGGTGGGTGGGCACAGGTAGTCCCAGCTATTTGGGAGGCTGAAGCAAGAGGATTGCTTGAGCTCAAGAGTCTGAGGTTGCTATGAGGGATGATGACACCATGGCATTCAACCCCAGACTGACAGAGAGAGACTCTGCCTCAAAAAAAAGCAGCAGCATAAAATAGCATTCTATACCAAACACTTTTACAAAGAATTTTAAAATCTTAACAGTATTGAAGATATATATATTGTTAAATTGAATACATTCATTAAGTTGATTTATCACTTAAAAGATTCAACAATGTAAATTTGGTCTCAAGATGATTTTTTAAAAGAGAAAACACTAATTTTAGATAATCTTTATACATAATTTATAATATAATTTATGCAAATAATTTGGAGAGTTTCATGCTTTCTTTTTGTTGTCTGCCATTACTTACAACAGAATACTAGATTCCGAATCAAATCTACTAAACCCAGACTGTAAAGTAATGTCCAAAAATATGTATCAACCAATCCTATGTTCATTGTAGCCTTAGTCACAATAGCCAAGAGATGGTAGCACCCCACATGTCTACAGACCGATGAATCAATAAAGAAAATGTAGTATATGCATGTAATGGAATATAACACAGCCTTAGAAAAGAAGGAAATCCTTCTTTGGAAATCACATGCTACCACTTGATGAACTTTGAGGACCTTATGCCAAGTGAAATAAACCAGTCCCAAAAGAACAAGTATTATATGATTCCACTTGTACAAAGTATTGAAAGAAGTCAAATCAAGGAAACAGAAAGTAGAAAGAGGCTTATCAAAGTATGGGAGAGGTGCAAGGAGGGATTCGTATTTAGTCAGTATAGAGTTTCAGCATTGTGAGGTGAAAAAGTTTTAGAGATCAATTGTACAATAATGTCAATGTATTTAACACTGCCGAACTGTACACTTAAATGTATGTTTTGTTTTGTTTACTATGGTAAGTTTTTTTTTAAGTTGTGGGGGTCATAGCAAATAGATGGAGAACTAATAACAAAAAAGCTGCTGAGACTCACTTGGTGAGACAGCAGACAGTACAAAAGAAGAATGTGACATGTAGAGAGCCATTTGGCCTGTCTCTAGCAATATAATTCCGCCAGAAGCATCTTTTCTTTCTTTCTTTATTTTTTTGAGACAGCACCTCAAGCTATCGCCCTGTGTAGAGTGTTGTGGCATCACAGCTCACAGCAACCTCCAATTCCTGGGCTCAAGCGAGTCTCCTGCCTCTGCCTCCCAAGTAGCTGGGACTACAGGCACCTGCCACAGCACCTGGCCATTTTTTGGTTGCAGCCTCATTGTTGTTTGGCGGCCCGGGCTGGATTCGAACCCGCCAGCTCAGGTGTACGTGGCTGGCGCCTTAGCCCGTTGAGCCACAGGCGCCGAGCCAGAAGCATTTTTTTCTTGTCCTTATAACATACAAAAGGTCATGTACTCACACAATGATTCTAGCACTGTGTAGATGTAAACAAATATGATTATTGTTGTTTATTTGCTTGTTTTTTTACCATGCATGATAGAGTGTTTTATGATTTTTCTAGATGATCTTGTCCAGGACAATTTTCTTAAAGAACAGAGAACTTCTCATTGAAAAGGAAATTTATCAAAAGACTATGGTAAGAAATCCATGATAGGGTCTCCATGTGCAGCAGTGTCTCCCAGGAGGAGCTGGGCTAGAGTTAAGGCTCCTCCCTCCAGGGCCTGTTTACATACTACAAGTAGATGATAGAGCAAAGCAGTTAAGAGTCTGAACTCCTTAGCAAAGTATCTCAAGAATGGAAGAAAAAGTATCCAATGTACCAGCCCTACTATGAAGCTAATTTAAAGGTTTCATAAGAAGGCTATAATGCAATTATGGCACAAGAATATGGAAAAGGAGGGGAGGGGGGAAGTTTGGGTGGAGGGATGGTAATTGGTGGGGCCACACCTATGGTGCATCTTAGAAGGGTACAGGTGAAACTTAACTAAATGCAGAATACAAATGTCTTCATACAATAACTAAGAAAATGCCATGAAGGGTATGTTACAGAGTTTGATGAAAACACTTCAGATTGTATATGAAACTAGTACATTGTACTCCTTGATTGCACTAATGTATGCAGCTATGATTTAATTTAAAAAAAGAAGAAGAAAGAAAACAGCATGAAAGAAACAATATACTTAATGGTTAAATCAGTAAAAAAAAATACAGACTTAGTTTCTTCAATTTCATCATCTATAAGAGGGACTAACAGGGAGAAGTAAGCTCCTTTATCTATGGCCTTATTATTAATTAGCTTTTTCTTAACCCAATAAGATGGCTTCCTTCTCTGCCCCCTTTAAGTTCAAATGTCTACTGTCTACAAAGCCTGTTTCCCAGTTTGAATTCTTGAGAAAATTCAAGAATTCTCACTGCACACCAGTATCATATACCACACAAGGATGCTTCTGGCTCTGCACATCTAATACCCCCAAATTATATATTTTTATATAAAGGAACAAAGCACATATAATACCCCAAATTATATATTTTTTCCTTATATATGTGAGATTTTCAACATTTTATGATAGAGTAGAAAGGTTTTCACCAGAGGATATCTCCAATACTCTATATACGCTAGGGAAACAAAATTAATGATTCCATTTTGCAATTACCTACAAAATTGGTGTTCCTATCTTATGGGTGAGAAAGATAAGACAAAAAGAGGTCAAATGACTTGCATAAGTTTAAATGAAAGTAAATGAAAGGACTGGCGTTTTATTTTATCTTTGTTAACTCTAAAATCACTATTGTTCTCACATTGTCTCCCTGTTAACTAATGTTATGGTCACTTTTCCATGAACTTCACAGAACAAAAGAAGTCTACAGTGATTTATATTACTATTTTTTCTATAATAAATTTGTTTGCTGTTTGATATAAGGAATTTCACTCATATTAACTACTATCCCTCTCTAATCTTTTGATTTCTAGTCTGGTGATACTATACTTCAATATCAATATGACTATGAAATTAATATCAGATTAAGAAAATGCCGGGAGGAGCCAAGATGGTGGCCGAGTAACAGCTTCCTTGTAACTGGGCTTGGTGAGACTGGGGAAAGAAGACTTCAGGCATCTCTGGCTGATGAGATCTGCCCAGAAACATCCCTTTGGGGACACAGGGAGACAGCGAGAGACTTCTGGACCCCCTGAGGAAGGCAAAAGCAGTGGAGATCTGGCAAGTGGTTGCGTGTGTTCATTCGGTCTAATCCTGCCGGCAGCTGTGACTACAGCACCAGTGAGATTGCAAACTGGAAAGGCCTTATCTGTGAGCTGTTTGGGTTTCTTTTGGACTTGGCACTTGGTTGAACTGCCTTGAGAGAACTGGGGCAAGAGTGCGGAGGTATTTGAGTGTTGTCTGGGGCTCCAGACTGAGCCACCGAGCCAGAAAGAGCTACCAGTGTTTGGTTGTGGGCT
>CAUYON010053630.1:0-12469 GCA_963573935.1 Arctocebus calabarensis | reverse complement strand
TAGAAGACTGAAACTGGACCCACACCTTTCACCATTAACTAAGATAGACTCTCACTGGATCAAAGATTTAAACTTAAGACATGAAACTATAAAAATACTAGAAGAAAGTGCAGGGAAAACTCTTGAAGGAATCGGTCTGGGTGAATTTTTTATGAGGAGGACTCCTCAGGCAGTTAAAGCAGTATCAAAAATACACTACTGGGACCTGATCAAACTAAGAAGCTCCTGCACTGCTAAGAACACATTAAGTGTAGCAGGCAGACAGCCCTCAAATTGGGAGAAAATATTTGCAGGTTATGCCTCTGACAAAGGTTTAATAACCAGAATCCACAGAGAACTCAAACGTATTAGCAACGAAAGAGCAACTGATCCCATCTCAGGGTGGGAAAAGGGCTTGAAGAGAAACTTCTCTAAAGAAGACAGGTGCACAGCCTACAAGCACATGAAAAAATGCTCATCATCCTTAATCATCAGAGAAATGCAAATCAAAGCTACTTTGAGATATCACCTAACTGCAGTAAGTTTAGCCCACATAACAAAATCCCAAAACCAGAGATGCTGGCATGGATGTGGAGAAAAGGGAACACTTCTACATTGCTGGTGGGAATGCAAACTAATATATTCCTTTTGGAAGGAAGTTTGAAGAATACTTAGATATCTAAAAATAGATCTGCCATTCGATCCTATAATTCCTTTACCAGGTATATGCCCAGAAGACCAAAAATCACATCACAATAAAGATATCTGTATCTTTATTGCAGCCCAATTCATAATTGCTAAGTCGTGGAAGAAGCCTAAGTGCCAATCGAGCCATGAATGGATTAATAAATTGTGGTACATGTATACCATGGAATACTATGCAGCCTTAAAGAATGATAGAGACCTCTTTCATGTTTACATGGATGGAGCTCGAACATATTCTTCTTAGCAAAGTATCTCAAGAATGGAAGAAAAAGTATCCAATGTACTCAGCCCTATTATGAAACTAATCTATAGCTTTCATATGAAGGCTAAAACCCAGTTATAGCACAAGAAATGGGGAAAGGGGCAAGGGAGGGAAGGGGACGGGGGAGGATGGATGGAGGGAGGGTGATTGGTGAGATCACACTTATGGTGCATCTTAGAAGGGTACAAGTGAAAATTATTAAATGTAGAACATAAATGTCTTCATATAATGATTAAAAGGCCATGAAGGCTATGTTAAATAGTTCAATGAAAATATTTCAGATTGTATATGAAGTCAGCACATTGTGCCCCATGATTGCACCAATGTACACAATTATGATTTAATTTAGAAATAAAGGTACATAATTAATTATCATTATTATGACAATGGTTTTACCTTCAAGATTCAGTGAAAGAATTTAGAGGATCCTTGGGGGCTCCCTAAAATATTTTCAAACCACTGAATTGTTATTACAAAACAAACTCCGAAGAGTCAAAGGCTCTAAGTTTATGACTTCTCTATGAAACAAAATTATTGTTTAATAATTATATTGTCTTCAGCTCTCCTCCAAAAGTGAGGAATTTGGAGCTAAGTAATTTAAGATCTTCTCCTAGTTCTATACACCTGCTCCTAATTTTATGTGGAGGTACAGAACAAAGCTCGCTAGTGCCATCCATGTGTGTGAGGGGTTCAGCTACCAATCATCATTATTCTTCTTGCTGTTGGCCAAGCTTAATATAAATATTACTGCCATACCTAGAAAATCACAGATATGTTGGGATGGGGTGGCTCATAACTATAATCCTAGCATTCTGGGAGGTTGAGGTGGCAAGATCTTTGAGCTCAGGAGTTCAAGACCGGCTTTAGCAACATAGTGAGTGTCCATCTCAACTAAAAAATGGACAAATTAGCAGTATATCATGGCAGGAACCTATGGTTCCAGCTGCTTGGGAGGTTGAGGTAGGAGGATCACTTGAACCCAGGAATTTGAGGTTGCTATGAACTAGGCTGAGGCCATAGCACTCTAACCTGGGACAACAGAGTGAGACTCTTTCTCAAACAAACGAAATAACAAACAACAACAGAAAAATAGGCAATACTTATGACAGGATAATACATAGTTGCCTGGAAGACAAAGCATTGTCAGACATTGTAATTCTAGGGCACTCTTGTGAGTGCCAGTAACACTGGGTAATGTGGCAGATGAAATTACCTAGGGAGGATTGAGAGTTACAGAAATGTATAAATTGTATAAACGTTGTCTAGAATTAATCTCATACCCTTTATTTCTCTGTAGGTATCAAAAAAAGAAGAAAAAAACCGCTCACAATTTCATACTTGACCTTCTAGTGTAATCTTCTACTTCCTCCCAAACCAGACTTCCAGATCTATTCATTATTCTACTCCCTCTGTATAAAAAATTATGTCTTTTATTTCCCATCTCCTATACCATACTCAAAAGCTGAAAGGTAACTAATTTGGGAACGTAAATGATCATGTCTTACTGAAATTTAGTAGTATGTCATAGTTAGTAGCTATAACTGTGGCTTTTAGTAGATACCATATAGTATTTAAAAACTGGACTCATCTGTGTCATACTGATATCCTCGGAGGAAGACGGTTTGGTTCAAGCAGATTTCAACAACACAAATCAACTGCCAAGGAAGCTCCAAGTGATGAAATGAAAAAGTAGATGAAAAACTTGTATACGGGTCCTGGCTGTGCTGCTAAATAGCTGAATGACCTTGAACAAATTGTGTGAATTCTCTGAGCTTCTGTTTACTCGTCTGGAAAATGAAGTCATTTATAGTTAAAAATCTAGAATATCTCAACTTAAATTGGCTATTGCTTGGAATATTTTGGTCTTTGGCCCCCAAAGCCTCTGCTTAGCTGCTTTTCCAATTTTATGTGGCATGTCCTTCTTTTTCTGTTTTGTTTTTTTTTTTTAAGAGAAAATTTTCAATGAAGTTCTTGTTTCTTTCCAGATACAAATGAATAGCTGTCTTGAGTAAGACCATACTCAAGGTTGGACTTTTTAATGTGGAATCGACAATCTCAAAGGTTACTCTTTAACAGATGAAGGATGTCTTTTTTCTTCATCAAATGCTTTATCAAAAGTTAGTTTCTATCTTTGCTCTTCTTTTGAGTATTATGACTCCATGGTAATGAAACTCAAGGGAAAATAGTTAAAAATAAGAATCTTCACCCAGCATCAAGTAAAAGAAAGAGGAGTCAAGGGAAAGGCCAAAATTCAGGGTTGCTGCAAAGGAGCAATTGTAGGTACACAGGAAATTCAAAGTTGTTTTACATCATCACTTTTATTTTTTTTTATTTCTTTGAGACAGAGCCTCAAGCTGTCACCCTGGATAGACTGCTGTGGCATCACAGCTCACAGCAACCTCCAATTCCTGGGCTCAAGTGAGTCTCCTGCCTCTGCCTCCCAAGTAGCTGGGACTACCGGTGCCTGCCACAATGCCCAGCCATTTTTTGATTGCAGCCATCATTGTTGTTTGGTGGGCCCGGGCTGGATTCGAACCCACCAGCTTAGGTGTACGTGACTGGCGCTTTAGCCCATTGAGCCACAGGCACCAAGGCTACATAATCACTTTTAAAGAACATTTTTACTGGATTATAGAATTTCAATTTTAATTATATTACTTTATTTTTCTGGCTTTCATTGTTCAGAAATCAGATGTCAGTCCCGTTGGTCATTTAAAGGCATCGCACCTTTTTCCTTGGCTCCTTTTAAGATTGCTCTTTCAGCTTTGGTTTTCGGCAGCTTTGGCATGATGTGCCCAGGTCTGAAATTCTTGGGATTTTCCTACTAAGGGTTTATTCTGACTCTTGAGTCATTGGATTAATGTTTTTCACTGAGGGGACATTTTGATCATTCTCTCTTCAAATATTTCTTCTGCCCTTTCTCCCTCTTTTCCCATCTGGAGCGTCAATTATGTGTATATAAGATTGTTTCACTTTGCTCTATATGTCTTTTGTGCTCTTTCTGAATTTTCCATGATTTGGTCTTTGAGACAGCGCCTGTGGCTCAGTGGGTATGGCGCCGGTCACATATACTGAGGGTGGTGGGTTCAAACCTGACCGGGAAAACTGCAACAACAACATAATTTGCTCTTTGCAAGTCAGTCTGAGAATTTTCTACTAATCTATCTTCCACTTTACTAATTGTATTTTCACTTATGTTGAGTTTTTATATCCATCGATCAAGTTTTTAATTTTTTCTGTTATTTTATTCTTCCATTCTAGAATTTTCAGTTGACTCTTTTTAAATACATTCTGGTTCTCTAGTGAAATTCTCCATCATATCATACAGTTTAGTGAATAGTTCATCACAATTATCTTCAAATCTCTGTCGCGTTATCTTTTATTTGTAATACCGGTGTATCAGTTCTATACGGTTGTTTTACTTCTAGTCCTGCTTCTTGGTGTGGGCGGTGATTTTTTTTTTGTCTTCTGGTACTATGTAGGATATAGTGCTCTGGATGGTGCTATCATTTTGCAGAAGGGATTCACCTTTTCATGAGACAGCTAGACTAGGGGCTCACCTTAGCCAATCAGCAACTGTGCTGACTAGAAGTTGGATTGTATTCTTGCACTAGTTTCCTCTAGGTCTTGTTTGTGTTAAATTGAAAGCCTTTTTCCTGAGGATTCCATTTCCAGTTCTTTTCTGAGTAGCAAGAATGAAAAAAAACACATCAGCTGTACTTTTCAAAAGCTTCTTCTGGTATCTTGGCCTCTTGCCTTATATTAGGAATGAATAAAGGACACTTTTGAGCAATGGAAATCACAACTTACAAAGAGAGAGAACTATTTGCAATTCGTATATCTGGTAAGGATCTACTGCCATGAATTTGTAAGAGAAAAAGATACTAAGCACTGTCAAAGATGTGGTGAAATTAAAACACTTGTGATTTACTGGTAGGGATGTAGAATGGTGCAGCTACTTTAAAAAAAAAAACAGTCTGGTGGTGACACAATGAATTAAACATGGAATTACTATATAACCCAGCAATTCAAGTCTTAAGTATGTACCATGAAGAAATCGAGAACAGGCATTCAAACAAATACTTTTACATAAATGTTCATAACTGCATTATTGATAATAACCAAGTGATGGAAGGAACCCAAATCTCCATCAGCTGATGAAAGCATAAATAAAATGTAGTTTGTTTATATAATGAAAAATTAGTCAACCATAAAACAAGAAAAGTACTGATACATGTCAAAATGCACTGAAAAGATTAAGCTAAATTTAAAATTAACTCCATTAATTTGAAACATCCAGAAGAGGAAAATCCATAGACACAGAAAGCAGATTAGAGGTTACCAATCGCTAAATGCTGTGGATAGGGACTGACCAGCTAGTTTGTACAGGGTAATCTAGAAGTGATATTTGTATAACATTGTGATTGTATTAAATACCACTGAATTGTATAGTTTAAGATGATTGATTAATTTTATAGTATATGAATTTTACCCCAACTTCAAAAAAAGATTAAGTAAATATCTTAAGGGTGAAAACAAATATGCACATCTTGACAGGCTTCTTTTCTTTGTAGTATCCTGCTTTTTCAATTCCTGGCTGTTTTATTAGCTCTAAGACTCCTACAAACATATGCTTTTTTGGTTATATTTTATGCAGATTTGATGCATTCCTGATTCATGTAAACTGTCACTGTCCCTTCTCTGACTTCCAGGAGTGATCATTGACTATTACACTGTATCCATATTATAAAATGTAATTAACCATCTATTGAATGTTACTAACTCTCAGCCTATATAGGGCTTGTGTCATTAAGCAGCTTATTATTATTTCATAATCCAAACAGTTTGTGTTTCTTACCTCCAGTACTTAGCAGAATGGTTTTTAAAGGTTAGAGCAACTTGGAATCACATGGGACAATTTGTTAGCCTTAATTCCAGAGATTCTGAACAAAAACCCTGGGATAAAACTGAGGAAAGTTCGGTTAGCAAACACTACATATATCTGAAACCTATGTTTAAAGAACTTCAAAGAAACACTGCTAAATAATGTTAATGTAAGAGACATCTAATAAATATCTGTTAAAGGAATAGCACATATGATTGAATATAAACCTCTTTAAAATACTCTTCCCAATTTCATTATCCATTGATGCTGCAATTCTCTATCCATTAAGTTACATTTCAACCTTGCCTGCATGTCACCCTTGTTGTAATCGCAATATGTAGAGAAGGCTACATTATCAGTATGCATGATATATCAAATTGTAGACAAGGTGAGCCAATTAATATTGCTAAAAGGAATTTCCATTTTGCATATCATGACTTTTATCTTAATATCCTATTGATATTCTATGATCTTTGACAAGTAATTTCACTCTGCCAATTGCAATTTGTTCTCTGGCCCACAAAGAGGCTAATATACCAGGTGTCATGAATAGTGGCAGAGGTGCTGGCAGTAAGTGCCTCATATTTAACCATGGCCAAGCAATGTGTGAGTGAAAGGGGATGAAGGGCAAAGGAGACACAAGAGATGTAGAGATTCTTCTGGAAAAGACCTAGTAAAGATCCTGTGCCTAGACAAGGGGAGGACAGAAGCAAATGGAAACAATTATCAGTGATTCATGCTAATATACTTTTGCCAATTACATCAATATCTTAGTGACAGTATTTGGGAGCTCCTATGGCCCATGTGATTGACTTCATGCTCTAATTACATTTAGGCAGAAGAAACACAGACACAACCCCACATACTTGTAATATTGGAAATGCTGAGTGAATTGGTGAGAGAATTGAGTGTCTCATAATCATCTGTGCTATTGTTTTCACATCTAGATAGCCCCCCAAATGTCTCTGGTTATAGTGAATAACTCTTCTATTCCTGAAGTTTAGTTTTAAGGACTTCTGCATTGGATTCTACTCTCAGATTTTATGCTCAGTACATTCCAGAACCAGGTGCCAAAATCAGGGAATTGCGTCACTAGAAGAACTCAGTCACTTCAGAAATCTAAGATTTTGATTAGATAATTTAATTATTCAAAGCTTCAGTTCCCTTATGTGAGAAATGGACCAAAGTCTACTATGTGGGATTGCTAAGGATAACCGATGAGATGATGCCAATAAAAATAAAAAAAAAAAATGAATAACAAACATAATGCCTTAAAAAAGAAAACATTCATTAATAGGGTACATATGTATAGGAGCCCCTAATAAGTACTTTAGTTCTTCTGTTCTGGCAGTTGGGTTCATTCTAGATTGTCCATGACATTTATTCTTTAGTTTCCAATTAATATGAGGGTACAAATGATTAGGTTACAAAGAATCTTGGCCATGTTCTGAGCCAAAAGTTTTATTCCTTACCTTGTTTTACTTCTCTGCACACAAGTTCTTCCAAGAACCACTTCTCTTATGTTTGGAACCTGATTCCAATGGGCTGGGCCAAATATTGTGACTGAAATGGTGGCACCTTCATCTTCTGTATGATAATAAGGGAGTCTTTCTACATGACATATCTTCCTTTAAAGACTGTTTGATCAATAGTTTTCAGCTACTAAGTCTTTACTCCTTCAACACTACTAGAAAATTTGAAGCCTAAGGGATACAGGAAAAGGAGTAACAAAATGACATTTTTCCAAGTAGTTTAAAGTGGTAGGATGTGGTAGGATAATCAGGGATTCAAGCTTAGAAAATCTGAGTGTTGAATCTTCATCCTAGCATTGAGTAGGCATTTGACCTGGGCAAATCAGTACGTACATACAGTTGGTATAAAATGGACATGGAATAATAAGTAGGCAAGTATTAGAAGAAAAAGAAAGATGTGGTATTTTGTGCTTTCATTAGTAAGTGCATTGTGAATTTTCAAAAGAACTACAATTATAATAAAATAATGGGTAACATTTATTTCATGTTTGGCATATACCAGAAACTAATGCTAGAGACATGACTTCTTTTATTTAATCCTACGAGCAAGCCTTTAAATAAGGTACTATTACTATTTTCACTTTTCCTTGAAGAAGCAGGCTTATGAAGATAAGTATCATAAATCACCCAAAGTAAGTCACCTTGTAGATATCAAAGTAGGGATATAAATCCAGATTTCTGCTTCTCTATCTTCTAAGCCCTTAACTTACAGGTTTTCAGATAAGTTTCTCTGGACTTTTGTACTAAGATTTTTTTTTTACTAATAAGATTTGCTTGGGAGGAGGGGCAAGATGGCTGACTGGAAGCAGCTTCCAAAAGAGGCTCCTGTCCAAAAGGAGGAATCCACCAGCAACAGTGCAGCCCACCAGGCTTCGGCCTACCTTCACCAATCAGGGACTGTGCCAGCGACTGCGTGGCCCTGTGCCCTGTACCTGCTGGCCTCCGCATGTCCACTCTGGCCAGGGACTCCACCAGGTGACTGCACACCTCTGTGCACCGTGTCCACCAGGCCCCCGCATGCCTGCCCCCTCCCAGGGACTCCACCGGCAACCACACACCATACATCCCATGCCCACCAGGCCTCTGCCTACCCCAGCTGGGAACTCTTGGTACTGCACAACCCGTGGCCTCCCTCCTGTACAGGCCCCACCTATCAGGCCAGGGACTTTGGAAGCTGGGTGACATGGACCCTCCCTCCAGAGACCTCCCTGCCTCTACACGGAGCCCTCCTCCTGGCCAGAGACTGCCAGAGCTGTGGGCTATCTTTGCCAAAGTCACTGGCTGCCAGGCACTCCCAGAACCATGTGCACCACCCCCCACCCTAGTGCAGGATCCAGGGGTGCCATACTCCAGAGCTGCTCTCACAGCCAAACTCCCTGGCTGGGGAAGTCTCACAGGAGTTACACAGGGTCACTCGCTACCCCGATCCAGCAACAATAGAGTGATCCTGCCAGGGTCTAATCTTGTAGAGACACCTCCCCAACTCCAAGAACAGACAGAGGCAATGGTGAAAAATAATCATGAAGCAGAATCAATGGAAAAACTGTGGCAATATGAATAATCAGAGTAGACCAACTCCCCCAAGGAATGACAAGGCAGACATAACACAAGATCCCATGCATAAACAAATGGCTGAGATGTCAGATATTGAATTCAGAATCTGGATGGCAAATAAGATCAACAGAATGGAGGAAAAGATGGAATTAGAATTTCAAGCAGCTATCCAAAAGATGTCTCAAGAATTCAACCAATTCAAAGACAAAATGAACAAAGATTTTGACACATTGAGACAAGAAGTTGCAGCCCTCAAAGATCTGAGAAATACAGTAGAATCCCTCAGCAACGGAATGGAGCAAGCAGAAGAAAGGATTTCTAAAACCGAAGACAAAGCTTTTTAATGCTCACAAACTTTCAAAGACAAAGAGAAATGGAGGGCTAAAACAGATCTCTCTCTCAGAGAGCTCTGGGATAATTAGAAGAAAACCAATATTTACCTTATAGGGATCCTCGAAAGCGACAAAGTGGCTTCACAAGACACAGAGTCTCTTCTTCATGAGATTATGAAAGAGAACTTTCCAGGCATGCCAAGATATTCTGAAAATTCAGATAGCAGACAGTTTCAGAACTTCAGCATGACTCATCCCAAATGAGACATTCCCCAGACACATCATAATCAATTCCACTAAAGTTAATATGAAGGAGAAAATTCTGAAAGCAGCCAGATGTAAGAAAACCATAACCTACAAGTGGAAGAATATTATAATAACTGCAGATCTCTCTGCTGAAACCTTTCAAGCTAGAAGAGAATGATCACCAACTTTTAATCTCCTAAAACAAAATAACTTTCAACCCAGGATCATGTACCTGACTAAAGTGAGTTTCATGTATGATAGAGAAATTAAATACTTTAATGACATCCACATGTTGAAGAAATTTGCCATAACTAAACCAGCTAGCCAGGATATTCTCAGACCTATCTTCCATAATGACCAGCGTAATCCTCCACCACAAAAGTAAACCCACACAGAAATATTTGATCAAATTCCAACTTCCTAAGTCACAAAAGGATTAAAAATGTCCACAGAACTTTCGAAAGGCTTATCAATATTCTCAGTTAATGTAAATGGCTTAAATTGTCCTCTAAAGAGATACAGGTAGGCTGATAGACTACCTGTATCTGAATAATAGGCTTTAAACCAAACAAAATAAGCAAGGATAAGGATGGACACTTCATATTTGTTAATGGTACTACTCAAGATGATGAGATTTCAATTATTAATATTTATGTACCAAACCTGAATGTGCCTCAATCCTCTATAAGAGAAACTCTAACAGACACGAGCAACTTGATTATCTATAGCTCCACAGTAGTCAGAGATTTTAACATCACTTTAGCAGTGCTGGATAGATCCTCCAAAAAGAAGCTGAGCAAAGAAATTTTAGATTTAAACTTAACCATTCAACATCTGGATTTAACAGACATCTACAGAACACTTCATCCCAACAAAACTGAATACACTTTCTTCTCATCAGTCCACGGACCATACTCCAAAATCGTTCACATCCTAGGTCGCAAGTCTAACCTCAGCAAATTTAAAAAAATAGAAATTATTCCATGCATCTTCTCAGACCATCATGGAATAAAAGTTGAACTCAATAACAACAGGAATCTGCAAACTCATACAAAAACATGGAAGCTAAATAATCTTATGCTGAAGGATAGATGGGTCATAGACGAGATTAAGAAGGCAATTACCAAATTTTGGAACAAAATGACAATGAAGACAGGAATTATCAGAACCTCTGGGATATTGCAAAGGCAGTCCTAAGAAGGAAATTTATAGCACTGCAAGCCTTCCTCAAGAGAACGGAAAGAAAGGAAGTTAACAACTTAATGGGACATCTCAAGCAACTGAAGAAGGAAGAACATTCCAACCCCAAACCCAGCTGAAAAAAGAAATAACCAAAATTAGGGCAGAATTAAATGAAATTGAAAACAAAAGAATTACACAACAGATCAATAAATCAAAAAGTTGGTTCTTTGAAAAGGTCAATAAAATAGATAAACCTTTGGCTAAACTAATCAGGAAAAAAAAAGAGTAAAATCTCTAATTTCATCAATCCGAAATGGTAAAGATGGAATAATAACAGGCCCCTCAAAAATTCAAAAAGTCCTTAATGAATATTACAAGAAACTTTACTCTCAGAAATATGAAAATCTGAAGGAAATTGACCAATATTTGGAGGAACTCCACCTACCAAGACTTAGCCAGAACAAGGTAGAAATGTTGAACAGGCCAATATCAACTTCTGAAATACCATCAACTATACAAAATCTCCCTAAAAAGAAAAGCCCAGGACCATATGGCTTCACGTCAGAATTCTATCAAACCTTTAAAGAAGAACTAGTACCTATATTACTAAACCTCTTCCAAAATATAGAAAAAGAAGAAATACTACCCAACACATTCTATGAAGCAAACATCACCTTGATTCTTAAACCAGGGAAAGACCCAACAAGAAAAGAAAACTATAGACCAATATCACTAATGAATATTGATGCAAAAATATTCAACAAGATCCTAACAAACAGAATCCAACAATACATCAAACAAATTATACACTATGATCAAGTGGGTTTTAACCCAGGGCTGGTTCAATATACACAAATTTATAAATGTATTATAGCACATAAACAAATTAAAAAATAAAGGCCATACGATTCTCTCAATTGATACAGAAAAAGCTTTTGACAATATCCAGCATCCCTTCATGATCAGAACACTTAAGAAAATTGGTATAGAAGGGACATTTCTTAAACTGATAGAGGCCATCTACAGAAAACCCATAGCCAATATCAAATTGAATGGAGTTAAATTGAAATCATTTCCACTTAGATCAGGAACCATGCAAGTATGCTCATTGTCTCCTTTGCTCTTTAACATTGTAATGGAAGTTTTAGCCATTGCTATTAGGGAAGAAATGGCTATCAAGGGTATCCACATAGGCTCAGAAGAGATCAAACTTTCACTCTTCGCAGATGATATGGATTGTATATCTGGAAAACACCAGGGATTCTACTACAAAACTTTCAGAAGTGATCAAGGAATACAGCAATGTCTCAGAACACAAAATCAACACCTGTACATCTGTAGCACCTATATATACCAACAATAGCCAAAACATCTGTAGTCTTTATATATACCAACACCTGTAAATCTGTAGCCTTTATATATACTATCAATAGCCAAAACATCTGTAGCCTTTATATATACCAACAATAGCCACACCGAAAAAACAGTCAAGGACTCTATTCCTTTCACAGTAGTGCCAAAGAAGATGAAATATTTTGGAGTTTACCTAACAAAGGATGTGAAAGAGCTCTATAAAGAGAACTAGGAAACTCTAAGAAAAGAAATAGCTGAAGACGTTAACAAATGGAAAAACAAACCATGCTCATGGCTAGGAAGAATCAACATTGTTAAAATGTCTATATTACCCAAAGCAATATATAATTTTAATGCAATTCCTATCAAAGCTCCATTGTCATATTTTAAAGATCTTGAAAAAATAATACTTCGTTTTATATGGAATCAGAAAAAACCT
>CAUYON010053629.1:0-35317 GCA_963573935.1 Arctocebus calabarensis | reverse complement strand
TTCATATACATTCAAAAATATTTTGATCATACTGTTACAGATATCCTTCATGGCATTTCCTTGATCACTATATAAAGACATTAATACTCTACCTTTAATAAGTTTCACCAGTACCCTGCTAAGATGCACCATAGGTGTGTTCACACTTCTACACAAAAATAGTTTTTGTCTCTTTAACCCCTTTAAAGAGCCTGAGGACTGTCTAAGGATCTTGGGACAATAATTTAACAACTGATTTTTTTAAGAGTGCCCTTGCTGCTCCAGAGCTGTGATTTTTGTCACGGGAGACTGGTATGGCTAGGAATCTGGTGTTTCAGCATCCAGAATTCCTGTTTACATCTTGGTCCTCCAAGACACTCTTCTTGAGACTGATTCATTTCGCTAATCCAGCTCAACCAGTTGACTCTGGAGTCTTTACAAAGAGATTATCTATCTCTTTACATCTAAAGAGGCCAGGCATGTAACATCCTTTTTACCCCTTGTGGTCCTGCTCTCATTCTCAAGAGGTTCACAAAATATCAATGTTCTGAAAAGTTACTAAAATGGAGTGGAACTAAAACTAGGAAAACAAGCATATTATGCCAATATTAAATATTAATATTTATTTTAGCTAGTATTTTAGAAGTAAGATCTATGCTTCTAGATAGAAAGTATTTTATGCATTAATACTCTAAGGACAATGCAAGATCAGTTGGGATAAGGACTCCGTGTTTGTTTCCACTGCATTAGAATATAGATAGTACATACTAAAGGGGTGGTAGAAATAAGATTGATATGGAGAGAAGGGTCAGTATCAATAAGAGAATTACAAAATATACTACAGTGAAAAGAGTATTTTGTGACTTATGTTTTTTTTTATGCTAGCATATGGAAAATGCAGTGTTTTCCATTTGTCAGAAAGATTTGAGGGGAAAATGTTTATGTGAAATATGAAAATAGAAGAGAATCAGGACCGAGAGACCAGTTACAATTTTTTTGTTTTATCTTGACTTTTGCATAAGAATAATCTCCCTAGGAGGTAAACTATGATCTTCAATAGCTGTGAGAATTATAGCATTTATTTAACATGTTAAGACATGGGCTTAAATGCAGATACAATATTACTCAAAATAGTTTTCTACTTCATGGTAAAATTAACTGTTTTGTATTAGTAATTTCTATTCGGTAAAAAACAAATTTAACTCATAATGTGAAATTAATTTGTAGCATAGGGTGTCCCAAAGGAGGTCAACCATAAAGTTACCATCCATAAGGAAAATGAGAAATTGTAGTTAAATGTATCTGTATTTAGAAAATATTTATTACAAAAATTGTATAAAATAGTATCTATGCTTTGGCCACCTTTTTGTGAAATTTTGTAATAAGTATTCTGTGAATAAAGTTATATTTAGGTGCAATTTCTCATTTTCCCTACTTATCCTGACTTTATAAGTGACCTCCTTTGGGACACCCTGTACAAGGGAAAGATCATACATCCATTATTCATACATTATTTCTGTCTGCTTTCTTTCATAGAAAATCAAACTTCCCTACCACCAGTCTCTGAGTTTCAGTACTGTTGATTTCCTCCTCCAAGTTTCGATACGTTAATGATTTCAATCGTATTTTTTTTGTTTTTTTTTGTCCAGCTGCATGGTTTTTAGTTGCATCCTAAAAGTGCTACAAACATCATATATACTAATGTTCCAATTTTTTCTTTTATTTCTTCAAACTCTAGTTAAAAACATGTATATTGAATTATCTTTGTAAATAATGTGTTAGTCGATATTCTCATTGAATAAGTACATGCTGCCAAATGTTGGGTTTCAAGAATATCAAAGAAAGCTGGTCAGGGGAATGATGAGCAAAAATTCTGGGTCTGGTTTATGGATAGCTCTGCAGGATGTGCTGACGCCCATGAAATGTGAATGGGTTCAGGGCCACATCACACTAAAGGATGTCATGGAGGGCTGTGGATAAGGAATTTTATTTTCTTCACTAAGATCTTTAGAGAGTATGTATGGTTTTCCATGTTTTGAAAACGCACACACACACATATGTGTGTGTATGTGTGTGTGTGTGTGTGTGTGTATATATATATATATATATATATATGAAGCATGAACAATGAATGTGTCCCACTTGAATGCCAACTGAAAAAACACAGGGAGATCTTAATAATTAAGTTGGAAAATTAAATCATTGTTCATATATGAGGCAATCTTTTCCCCCAGTTACCACAGTGTTTGCAGAGTATCCTTGGCAGCATGGATAGAAACTAGACGTGGACTCAACAACATGGACTTCTTTCATCAGAGTATCTGCTTCTTCTAAGTTCCTAAATACCATTCTAGAAACAAATTCTGAGATCCCCATATAACATATTTCCAAGGATATTAGACAGCCAACTCTGGGCTGGTTGATTATACCTAATAATACAAGCACATAGATATATTGCTGGCTATTTCTACAACTTTGATCTCTGCTTTTTTGAAGGTCTTGATTTGAAGGGAGAACTATTTCTACTTAGGTACATTTCAATAAGTTTATTGAGCTGGAATACTTTTTGACTTATTTCAAGTACTGTTTTTCATTCATGTGGATTTTAACCATCTGTAATAATCAATTTTTATATAACCATGTTAATTTATGTAATTTGAAGCATAAAAATTGAACTCAACATCTGTTTATAATTATCTATACATATACAACAAACCAGTCAACTTAAAATAATTCTTTGAATTTAAGAAAACATCTATTTTCATACTAATTTGTGAAAAATCACCTGTTAATGTTATATTGATTAGTCTTGTATTTAATTTAAGTTAATTTTTTGTATGTAGCAAAAAAGTTTTAAAAATGTATATGAAGCTCAGAATTGCCATGCACTTTGCTTCATAGTAGTTATAGTTTTAATTTTAAAAATGTGCAGGGCAGTGCTTGTGGCTCAGGGAGTAGGGCACCGGCCCCATATGCCAAGGGTGTCAGATTCCAACCCGGCCCCAGCCAGCTAGAATGGTAGTGGCAACTGCAACCAAAAATAGCCTGGCTTTGTGGTGGGCACCGGTAGTCCCAGCTATTTTGGAGGCTGAGGCAAGAAAATTGCTTAAGCCCAAGAGCTGGAGGTTGCTGTGAGCTGTGATGCTACAGCACTCTACTGAGGGACAAGTGACACTCTGTCTCCAAAAAATAAAAATAAAAATAAATAAATAAAATAAAATAAAAATGGGTATAGGCATATTTTCATCTGGGGAATAATAGTAATAATGTAGCTCCAAATGGGGCAATGATTTATATATGCAACACATATATACACATACATACACACAGACATATATTATCAAAACAACTACCATCCCTAATTCCATGGTGAGCTTTGACTATGAGAGTGTACTACTTTGACTATGAGAGTGTTCTACTCAAGGTCTTGAGATATTAGGAGGCAAAACCAAGATTTCAATTCAAATATGTATGCTTAATTTTCCATGTATTTGACCAAACAATAATGTAGCTACCAGTATTCCTATTATCCCTTCCAAAATTAAAAGAAAGAAGCAAAATGATTCAATAAATGTATACTTGCTGCTCTTGGTTTTATTTTCTAGATTTATTTTTATATATTTATAGTGTTAAACAATGCTATGTTTAAACTATAGAAGCTATCCACACACACACACACACACATATTTACATAAAAACTAAAATTAAAAAATATTACCAAGTTCAGGTACATACTCCAAATGCTTTTAGTTAGTTAAATCTAAAACATTAAAAAAATGGGAGACAAAGAGAGAATGGAATGGATAATGAAACTGATAGAGAGAAAACTGGAATATAACATTTATAAGATTAAAGAATGGATATTTCTTCTTAAAACAAAACATTTTGCTGTAATGGAATTAATTTATAAACACTTGGAACAATTAAGCTAAATTTAATACAGTTATCTGTACCTTCTTTCCAGAACCCTTTTACTACAGGTAAGTGAGAGATGAATGACCAGAATAGAAAATTAATTCGTTAGATTTTTATACTCTAATCTTTATGTTCTTGCAGTTATAATGAAATTAAATAATTATAAACATAGGAGAATGTATAGATTACTCACATTAACCACAAAAAATAAGAGTGAATTCAATAAATATTGCATATGAATTATTACCACAAAATATTAATGGGTTAGTGCATTTGAAGGGAGGCATTGTAAGCACAGAGTGGTGGCATAAAGGTCATCATGATGGCTGAGCATGGTGGCTCACACAAGTAATCCTAGCACTCTGGGAGGCCAAGGCGGGTGGGTTGCCTGAGCTCACAGGTTTCAGGTCAGCCTGAGCAAGAGTGAGACCCCATCTCTAAAAATAACCAGGCATTGTGGCGGGCACCTGTAGCCCCAGCTACTGAGGAGGCTGAGATAAGAGAATCACTTGCTGTGAACTCTGATGATACAGTACTCTACTGAGAGTGACAAGGAAGACTCTGTCTAAATAAATAAATATAATCAAATAAAAACATTATCATGAAAATTATTCAAAATTCAAATGTTGTTTGTTTTGAACTATACAAAACAATCTAATAACACATTTACAGGATCTTTTTGGTTAAATTAGAAAAATCAATATGATTGAGTTTGGTTAAATTAGGAAACTCAATATGAGACTGTTGATGGAGTTTAAAAGTAGTCCTGGTATAGTTGCCCTTACCTTTTTCTTGGTCACCTTCTTAGATGCTTTTTTTCTTGTCACACATTTGTTGCCTAATCCATCACCAGGCATCTGCCACATTCCTGGAATAGTGAAGTAAGAATAACTATTGCTTCTTCCACTTCTGTGTGAATTCAGTCATTGCTTTACTAGAGAGCATGGTATGTTCTTCCTAATGTCTGGGAAGAAATGACATTGTTAAAATGTCCATGTCAGCTAAAATGATTGACAGATTTAATTTAATTCCCACCAAAGCATCACCATCATTCTTTGAAGAACTTATAGTTATCTTCATACAGAAAGAGAAATAAAAAAGGAAATGAATAACCAACCTAAGAAATAAAACCAAATCTGAAGGCATCACATTACCAGACTTCAAGTTAGACTATAAGGCTATAGTGATCAAAACAGCATGGTACTGGCACAAAAATAGATGATATAAATCCGGGGAATAGAATAGAATACTTAGAGATGAACCCAACCACATATAATCATTTGATCTTTGATAAGCCAAACAAAAACATACAGTAGGGAAAAAAATCCCTATTTAATACATGATATTGGGAGAACTGTTTAGCCAAATGTAGAAGACTGAAATTCATCACACACTGCTCGTCACTTACAGAAGTTGATTCACATTGGATAAAAGATTTAAATTTAGTAAGTTTCACCTGTACTATTCTAAGATGCACTATAAGTGTGGACCCACCAATTATTCTCCCATATAAATATCTGTGCACAATAACTAAGAAAATGCCATGAAAGCTATGTCAACCAGTTCAATGAAAATATTTCAAACTGTATATAAAACCAGCACATTGTAACCCATGATTGCATTTATGTACACAACCATGATTTAATTGAAAAAAAAGTTTAAATTTAAGATATTTAAAAATTCAAGAAGAAAATGTGGGAAAAACGCTTAACAATGTTAACCTGGGAAAAGATTTTATGAAGAAGACCCTCTTGGCAATTGTAGAAACACCAAAAATAAATGAATGGGACATGACTAAATTAAAAAGCTTTGGCACAACTAAAGAAAGAACAAGTAAAGCATATAGACATCCTTCAGAATGGAAAAAGATATTTGCATGCTCTGAATTTGACAAAGAGATTATAACCAGAATCTTCAGAGAACTAAAACTAATGAACAAGAAAAGAGAAAGTAATCTCATAAATGCATAAGTGGGCAAGAGACATGAACAGAATCTTCTCAGAAGACAGATAAATGGTTAAGAAACATGAAAATTGGGTGGCACCTGTGGCTCAAAGGAGTATGGCACCGGCCCCATATGCCAGAGGTGGTGGGTTCAAATCCAGCCCCAGCCAAAAGCTGCAAAAAAAAAAAAAAAAAAGAAAGAAAGAAAGAAACATATGAAAACATGCTTATCTTCTCTACTTATTAGAGAAATGCCAATCAAAATCACCCTGAGATATCATGTAACCCCAGTGAGAATAGCTCACATCACAAAACGCTGCAGATGTTGGCGTGGATGTGGAAAGAAGAGAACACTTTTACAGTGCGGGTGGGATTGCAAACTAATATAGCCTCTTTGAAAAGAAACATGGAGAATCCTCAAAGAGATAAAAGTAAACCTTCCATTTTCTTCACAATTGACAAGATGTGGAATTAACCCAAGTGCTCATCAAACCATGAATGGTTAAATAAAAAGTGGTGTGTGTATAAATGAAATACTGTTAAACCATTAAAAAGGATGGGGACTGTTTTGTATTAAACTGGATGGAGTTAAAGAATCTTCTTCTTAGTAAAATATCATATGAATGGAAAAGCATGTAGAAAAAATTGAACCTAACTTTTATCATAAGACTCACTTCCTTCTTGGGAGACCTAGAGAATCATGAGAATGGCATGTGAGTTGTGTACGTGCAGGAGATCAGAAAACTGACCGCCAGAGAGAATGTACATGTGAGTGTGGCAATACCAAGACCAATAGTTATGGTAAAGATTCTCTACATTCCAAAAGTCTCTTGATACTGGAGGCAGAGATTGTGCTCTAGGTCTGTGGTTTTGCAAAAACAAAGGTGGAGATAGTCTATCTGACCTTATCCATGTCCTCCCTATCACTGCTAATGTCAGGCAAGCAGCTTTTGTCTACTTCTTTGTGTTTTTGATATTAAATATGCACCCGAGGTTTGGTCAGGTGGGCTCCTCCCAGAGTTCTTCAGTCCCTTGACACACATTGTGTCAAGCTACTTCTTCCTCATGTCAAAATCCCCTCATTGAGTGACCCTATACCCTTTAAAAAACAAATATCCAATGTACTCAATACCAATATGAAATCAATAAATAAACAACTACATGCCCACAGGGAAAAAAGCACAGTTAATTTAATTTCAAGTGAGAGGGAGGAGGAAATAGGGAAAAAGGAAAAGGGAAAAAAGAAGGAGATTGGAAAGCTCTCACCTAACAGGCCCAATGTAAGGGTATGTAGCACATCACCGGGGTGAGGGGATCAACTATAGCTTGGACTTTGTCTAATAAATGCAAACTTTATCTAATCATTTGTGCCCTCATATTAATCTGAGGTGTAGATATGTATTTTAAGGACACATCTGGAAACTCCAGGATCCCACACAGCACTAGGGACCTTTGAGTATTTCCCCTGAGGGTCTAAAGTCAGTCACAGGACCCCAAAAACAACATTATAATTTGTTTCTTCTGACAAGGACCATCTTCTGACAGAAATGTCAATTTGCACATCCTTTACATTATTTACAGTCTCAGTTTGATAGGATGTGTGGGAGACTAAAGAGTGGTCATTAGGAGAGGCTCCTACACTTTCCCTCAGAACATCTTTGCTACTGTTTAGGCTGCAAGAACCCAGTTCTGAGCCTTAGCATATAAGCATATTAGAGCAGTGGTTCTCAATCTGTGGGTCACGACCCCTTTGGGGGTCAAATGACCCTTTCACAAGGGTTGCCTGAGACCATCCTGCATATCAGATGTGTACATTACAATTTGTAACAGTAGAAAAATTACAGTTATGAAGTAGCAATGAAAATAATTTTATTGTTGGGGGTCACCACAACATGAGAAACTGTATTAAAGGGTCATGGCATTGGGAAGATTGAGAACCACTGGTTTAGACTCCCTCCACTGTAAACAGTTTTGCTGGTTGCCTTGACCATCCTGCCAGTAGCTCTACCCAATGGATAAAAGCACTACTTCACCCCCTTCTGAAGCTTTGTGAAGCCTTTCAGGCTCATGCAAGCTAGCCACAAACTGCATTCATTGCTCCTACCCCTACCTTGGTGGTGGTGGAGCTCAATAAACCCCCTGGGAGCTACAGGGTCCCTCATAAAGCTTAGAGCAATCAAGAAGAAGAAGAATCTGTTCTCACAGATACAAAACAACATCTTAGCAGCCCACTTACTCACACAAGCATCAACCAAAGACATGGAGAACAGCAAAAGAGCCCACCAAGGTATCTTCCAACTCTAGTAAACAGGGTATGGCTGGTCCACATTAAGCTGGGCAACCTTACTTACCATACATTGTCAGTATGATGTGAGGATAATAGGTGAGAAATAACTCAAAGGATAATTTAAATTTCAAAGCAATTCAAAGGCAACTCAGGACTGACACGATTCTCCCTGACAGAGGCAGGGCTGGAACTTTAGGGTGTCAGAAACAGGCCCATTAGCCATCCCTAATACCTTCACCTCTCAACTAACAGATCCGATGAGAAAGAACCAGAAACAAACTCCAGAAATATAAAAAATCAAAGTAAACGGTCACTGCCTAAAGAAAACAATAACTTACCAATGGATTTCAAAATTAACAAAAATATTAAAATAATAGATGAAGAATTTCAAACATGAATTGTAAGTAAACTCAAGGAAACATAAGAGAAAATGGAAAGCTAACAAAAAGGATCCACAAAAACAATTCAGAAAATGAATAAAAAATTCTCTAAAGAAATAGAAATATTAAATAAAACCAAACATAAAATATAGAGGAAATGGACAAATTTTTGGAAACACACAAACTCCCTATGCTCAATTAAAAAGGAATAGGACTCCTGAACAGACCAATATCAATCACCAAAATTGAAGTAGCAATAAAAAAAACTTCCAACTGAAAAAAATCCCATACCAGATGGTTTTACATCTGATTTTTACCAAAACTACAAAGGAGAATTTGTGTCTACTCTGCAAAAAGGGTGGACTTGCCTAAAAGAATCAACCCTTTACCTCCCCCTTGGTTCTCCCACCTAAGGAGGTGAATGGGTCCACCCCTTACCCTATCACACTATGTGTCCTACCTGGCAAAGGTAAATGGCTCAACCCCCATCCTTACAACAGATGTCCAATCCAGGACAGGGAATGTCCCAACCCCCATCTTTGACCTTTAAAACCTCCCTTCACCCATTACACACGTGTGGATTTCTTCCCAGTTGGAAATCTTACACCCCTTGTACCCAAGTGGAATAAAGCCATTCTACTGCACAATCCAGACCTCCATTTTCCTTTTGTGTTGTGCCTCAGAATAACATTTCAATTGTCACCAAGGCCAATGGAATACATTGAAAATTCAGGGAATTTAGAAGCATTTCACAGGCTTTACTTTTTTTTTTTTGGTAAGATTACGTGTTTATCAATGAATGACTTTTTCATTGAGATACTTTCTGGTCTTCTTTGAATGTGTGTTTAACCTTGTGCATACACCAGTTTCATAGAAAACCTGGACTAAGTAGAATCTTAAGATTCTTGTCTTCCCCCCCGCCCATTTCAATTCTAAATATTTCATTTGTATATAATTGTAGGTTTTTCCCCAAGTGATACAAAAACATTAGACTAGTTATAAGTTACTCTTCTTTGGTCGTTTGCCACTGGGATTGCTATAGTTTTTGTTTCCTTTGGGCATGTATTTTTTTCTCTCTTTGCTCCTCTCCCTGGTCTACCAGTTCTCCTTCCCTGCTCCACTCTATTAGAACTCTCATAAGAAGTAACTAGGGAGAGAATTATGAAAATAGTTCTAGAATAAAATTTTACAGTCTCCCATTATTCTTACAGTGGTTCAGTACATTTTCTTAAGTTGTTATACATTTGTCATGTTTTTTAAAAAAACTTACTCTTTGAATAAGGAGAATTTAAATGGCTGTTTATAAATTTTTATCTCATTTTTTCTTTGCTTTTTTCAGAAGAGGATTTGCTAAGCTCCTCATTCAGCCATTCTGGAAATCACCTATGCCTTTAGAATTATTTTAATCTCAGTGTCTCTAATGGTTTTGGTGGTAATTTACTATCCCTTCTCAAATTGGAATAAATGAATATTACCAGGCAATGCTTCTTGTTTTTCAGTTATTCTATTTTAAGGTATTTTAAGGCGCTTGTGTTGTGGTGATCAATTCATTGTATTTGGACATATAACAATATTTTCAAGGAATGCTGAGTTCCCATGTCTGCAGAACATTATGTAATTTTAATTTATTTAGATCTACATATTGCTGCTCCAATTTGCATAGATCTAGGAAATGCTAAATTTAAAAAAAGTTTGATTTCAGAATCTTTTGCAAAATGCCAAGAGCTGCATCTACTTAACAAGCATTGATACTACCATGCAACCTACTCTCCAGTTTTTATCTCTATTCTGCTTTTCAATATTGTCTCTCTAATTTCTGTGGAGTGGGCCAATTACTGATAGAGAGGAAAAAAGCAGTTGCAACATTACCTGTAACCCAAAACATCCCTTCCCATTTAACAGAATCCTGAATTCATTTGTTGTGCATTTTTTTACATTGTGGCAATTCCTACGGCTGCAACTTTCTTTTGAACTCATTTATAAATGTTGGTCTCCAAGCATTTGGATTGTTACAATCATTTAATGTTTACTCACTTCTCTCTTTTTAACCAGCCTCCCTAGGGTTGCTCCTGGGTCAGCATAATTTAGTTGTCAGCCGATACTAGTTAAAAGATTCAGTAATCATCTGATTTCTTTTCTGAATGTATTTATCTTCTTTCATTCTTTTCGAGGTTTTTGTTTCTAGTCCTTATCTTAAACACTGTTATTATTATTAAACATTAAGCCTTTTTAATTCTGTGAAGGCAAAATGTGGAAACCTAATAAACACATGTATATGTGAAAATAAAAAAATAATAATAAAAGATTCTAAGCCCAAAAGTTTAGAATTTCTGTTTATTAGAAAACATTTATGTATTCATATTTATGTCATTCACAAATACTGTTAGACTTATACCTTGTACCTAGTATGATGCCATGAACAGAGTTCATACTGATAAGTAATTACTCTCTCTACATACTTGACTACAGTAAACAAATTAAAACAAAACAAAACAAAAACTTGATCCAGCACTTTTCATTGAACATACATGAGATGCAGGACAAGGTAGCACCAGGACCTGCCACTTTAGCCCTGGAGGTACTGATGTTCCCCAGGATAGAGGAATCAGCTTGCTGGAAGGACCAGACACCTGCCAGGGAGGCACTGGCACCTTGCTGTCTCCTCCCCCTGTACTTCTGATTGGTGAATTTTGCATAAGTTTCCAAGGCCTGAGCCTTCATTTGACAGCTGGCTGTAACTGACGAAGAACCATGCAAAAGTCAACATTGAGTTCAGTCAAAACAACCCGGTGCTACTATATAAAGCCCTGAGCAGAGCGGCCAAGAACAGACCTCAAAGAGGAAGCAGGAGAGCTTATTCCCCTCCTGGGTTCTCTCTGCCAGGAGGTTTGGTTTTTGTAGTTGTTATAATTTTTGTTTCTGTGAATAAATCCTGACTTACCACTGATCCTGTGGTCCGTCCATTCGTTCTTCGAATACCGAGACCATGAACCTGAAACTCTGGTATCATATGTATATAACATAGTTAATATAATGAAGTTGTTTTATAAATATAGGCATTCTTCATCTCCTAAAATTCTTAGGCAAAATTGGTGCTCAACTTTAATGTAAACTCTGAAAGGAGACATTCTAAATATTTTTGCAGTTCATGAAGCTACAGAGTGTAATTATAAATGTTTAACTTTGATTTTGTAATGAATAAATCTACATGAGAAGAAAAAAAAAGATGTGTATAAAAGTGAATGAAATCTCAAAAAGACCCTAAAGGAGATATGTTCCCAGCAATTTTAAATAAAAAATTATTTGAATTGTCTGCTAGGTTCTTCACTGATAAAATTGATATGATGTACGTACATTATACTCTTACAAAAGTTGTATTTGGGGAAAAATCTTTTCAAAAATAGAGTAGTTAGAAGCAAAAACAGTGTATTAATTTGGGTGCTATAGAAAAGACCAGAGTTAGACATTACGTGTTATTTTTTTTAAATAGGACTTTAATGCAATTCATAAAGAAAATGTACAACAATGAAATAAATTGGACTCATTTAAAAATATACTGTACTTAAGGAAATTACTCTCACTTCTTTATAATTAGCAAGTTCAACTTGGATAATATTTTTAAAAAAGAAAAGGTTTTCTAAGGAAAGCAATGGAAATCTTTTGCCACCTCAGAATGAAATATACAACCCCCTTCAGAATTCTCAGTTTCAGCGTGTCCAACCAGTTAGAGCTCTTCACTGCAGTGACAAGATCTGTTCTTCCCACAGGGCTCTAACTTCCACTGTTGCCACTTCTTTCCAAGGTCCTTATCTTGTCAGTTCCTCCTTTGCTAAATTTAATACTGAATAATGAGGTCACACACAGGGGCTTCTTTTCTTCTAGGACTTCTGAAAATTGAGACTTTTTTTTTTAAAGTTCAGACTGTGTCTCAAATTCAATTCTTGGGGTGACATTATGACACTTTGAATGGAAATAAAAGACTTGGCTGAAAATTTTATATTGAGTTTTAAGAAGAGGTATATTGCACGGTATTTTTACTTTTGTTTTGAGAGAGTTTTTGTTAAACAGCATAGAGAGTCTGGCTTTCATTGCTCCTTTATACATTTTAGTTGGGTACACTTTCCTTTGAACAGATCATTTAAATGGATCAGAGGTTTTTTTATGGTATGTGCAGCTATACATATCTTCAAGGGGTGGACACAGATGCATTCTTTCTTAGGACTTCACTTGAAATGTTGTCCTACTTTTGGAATGTATTTTATTTTATATTAAAGGAAATTTGATCATGTTTTCTAGTAGTGTCCTAAATATATATGCTAAATATTATAGGACATATTATTATTATATTATTATTATTATGCTAAATTTATGTCCTAAATATATATGCTCAATATATGTCCTAAATATATATGCTCAAAGGTGTATGAACCTCTTGAAATTTATTGAGTCATTTGGAAGAGATAGATGTATACTGTTCATTTTAGGATGTATGGACTTCTAAGATTTATAAACATAAAACCTAATACTTTCTACAGCCATCTGCAGTTCACTGCTGCATGTTTAATTGATTCAACACTTGATCCCATGAGGCAACCATCTCTTAGATAAACACTAATAATTCTGCTTTTTAGAAATGCAAGAGTTTGAATTATGGATTTCTTCACTCAACTTTCATCTGAATTCAAAGAATGTAAAACCTCAACTATTATCAGGGTTTAATGCTTAAAAAATATTTAAAGTAAATGTATAAAATTCTCATAACTTAAATAGGACAAAGATGATAAATATTGTTAACAGAATTTCTGTCTTTAGTAGGTCCTTGGTCTCAGGGATTTGAAACATGAATGCAGGGACCACAGATCAGTGGTAAGATAGGATTTATTATACAGAAAACAATACCAAAAAAGCACCAGAACTCCTATCAGAGGGAAAGACCCAAGTCAGAAAATCTCTCTGCTTGGGTTCTTTGTCTAGCGGGTATATATATATATATATATATATATACAAATATCTATAAACTGAAAAAGATGGAATTTTACTGCACTGAACAGGGTCACATAAAACAATATATATATGTAGATAGATAGATAGATAGATTTTTTGACAAATGAATGGATACAGTCAGTTCTACTGACTAGGGGCAAGGTTAACAAATGTATTGACAGATTAATGGATACATTCCCTTCCAGGGCAAAATGCCCTCCATGAAATTTCCTAAGCCTAGGAAATGGGGATTTCCCTGTTCAGTGCTGAATTGGGGGAACTTGCACTGGGGCCACTCCCAGCCTCAGAAGCTGTGTCTGTCCCAGAGGACAGCCTCACACCTGCAGCACTGCACCCCAAAACAATGAGAAAATGGAGGTGGCTTGGGCAGCAGTACAGAAGGCTGTGCCACAGTCCCCCTCAACTAGCTGTTCCTCTCTGCCGCACTTGGTTCTCCAGCCTTGGCTTTCCTACATCTTACGCACCAACACCACTGGGACGGTGATGCTGAAGGCCAAGTAGATCCTCCAGGGAAGGCTTACGTGGCCCAAACCAGAACACCACCCTCCCATTATCAATCTCATATCTATCATAATAATAATTATTATTATTAGTTTCTTGCCTTCTAAAAGGGCCCTTCTTTGCTAGATCTCTGGTATCTCAAAGAGGAAAAACTTGGTCTCATCTATAATAAAATATGTATAACTGGTATATAGTAAAAGTTAAATGTATTATTATTTTTTGTGTGTGAATGTAAATGTGTTCTCCATGTACAAAAACTTGGACCTAAAGATGAATAATATACTTGAGATTCTCTTGAGAGTATATTACCACCTTTGTGGGATTTGAATCTACCTTGTCTGTGGTGATTATCTTTCCCTTTGGGACAATGAAAGACAAGATAATGCTTTAAGAATTTTTTAGGTATATAGTCATAGCTTGTAAAAGTCAATAATTACTTTCATTGTTTGAATAATGGGTAGAATTATAAGTCATTATAAGCGGAAAAGACCTCTGGGTTTACTAACAATTTATAGATGATATATGTGTACACAAATATGTGTAAACTGAGAAAGATGGAATTTTACTGAACTGACCAGGGTCACATAAAATAATGACAGATTATTAAATAAAAAGTAGATATTGAAATTTATATTCTATTTTTGGTAATACACAGTATTACTTCCCATTTCCATTTATTGGACATATACTACAAACGAGGCATTTTACTTAGATGATGTGATACCAAATGGAGCTCTCTGTGTTTTATCAGATAGGGAACCTGTGCCTTGGGGTCACATGTGGATTTCGGGATCCTTGATTGTGGCCTTTTGGCTAAACCCAAACTTTACAGATCAAACCTTTATAGTAAAAGGATTTGTTCTGTGAAGTTTGGATTCAGTTGAGGGGTACAGTCAGAGATCTGGGGGGCCATTTGTGGCCTTGAGGATTTCCTTTCCCTTACCCATGACCTCAACCAAGTGAGGGGTCATCAAGGGAAGTTTTTGAGACACTGAGAGTGGTAATCTTCAAGGGAGAAAATCCACATATTACCTCTGACTCAATCTTTGCTGAGTTTCTGATATTGATTTCCAGCAGCTCCTTGGAAGGATCAATAAAAACTGGCATATGTCCTAGATTGTGGGGACCACTGAGAATTGTGCCTACTTCTCTACAGGAGAATTATATTCAGAGCAAGGGCACCTGGAGGTATAGAACTGGGTCAAGAGCTATGTTAGAGTTCCAAGAATTCAGATGAAGGTTTTGATGTGTCCATTAATGAATAGTGTGGAGAGGAATGTCTACCTGGTTGCAAGTTTAGGCTTTGAGTTGGGGCAGAGTTGCCAAAAGAACACCCAAAAATGTCTATACAAGTAAGAAATGCAATACATTGCATTTAGTAACTTTGGTGAGTAGTAACATCACCAAAGTTACTAAAGATCAAGTTATACTTTCACCTACCACATAAGACTTTTCCATCTGATTCCCTTATTCCTTTCTATCTCTTGACAGTAAAGATATTAAAAAGAGTAGTTTTTTGGAGGAGAAAATGGATTAATTGTGTTAACAGTAAAGAGGAAATTTCTTTCTCCATTAGAGGTCTTTGAAGCAAAGAGTAAATAACGACAACAACAACAAAAATGAGTACTATTTACTAATACTATCTCAGAAACTAAAACATAAAATCTGGTGGCACTAATTTTCAAACTTGTTATAGAATAGTGTCTTAAACTATTTGAGCTTTTCAGTTACTTCACAAACCATATTTAACCTTCCACATAAAAAAAAAGCAAAAGTATGCCATTCATATACCAGTGGTTTTGTGGTTTTGAAAGTAGCCATAATTTCAATCCCATATGATGTGAGAATTGGAAAATTAGTCTATGGATTGAATAAATTTGCAAGTAGGACCATTGTATCCTTTAGTTTTATAGGAAATTAAATTAAATTAATCCTTCTCTATGGGATATACATTTAAAGATTGATAAAATTCCCTGCATGGCTTTCTTGTCTAGAGAATAAACTAAAGTAGAATTTAATTAAAGCATGGGATTAAAAAAAATCATTAGTTGCATGTTATTGTCAACAACCATTCTATTTCTACCTAACCTACTTTATGCAAGGACAACAAGTTAAATTAAAATAAAAAGAAAAAAATTGATCTTTCTAACAGATGCTAAATTGAACATAAGAGTTTTTCCCTTAGTGTACACAAAAGTTTATACAAATATAGTGCTTTCTTCTAGCAAGCTTGTTGAGGTAAAAAGCATAATATAATTAAAGAAACAATTAGGTAAAACTGGAGAGGAAGCAAGACATTAAGTGAAATTAGTTTGCCAAATCAATTACAATTTAATAATTCTTATAATTTTGTGTGGCTATTACATTATAATTACTGGTTTAAGTTTAGTGATAAAGTGGTTTTCTAAAAGCAATGGAGTAACCTAAGAGGAGAAAAGAGAGAGTAAGGTATATTATGTATAATTCATTGTACAAAGTATAATTAGTCTGAGATATATTTAAAATGTGAACATTTTGTAAAGACAAGTATTCTGAACTATTTTTCATGTTTCCTCTTGTGACCAAAATATGAAATTTCCAGATGGCCAGCTTGGTTTAAAGATACACTCTCTGGTCATGCAACAAAATGAGCTTATTTGGCACAAGGGCAGTAAATTTTTTGTCTCTGTTTCAATGATATTGAGTAATACCAGCTATATGATCACAGAAAAATTTGCTATAGATGGCAAACCCTGTATAAAAATTAATTTTATGCTGCAGTCAGGCATACTTCTGCTTTTTGAATAATTTTAAATCAGTAGGTGGATATTATTTTGCTGATGTCAAATTCCTTTAGTTGTTGTAAACCTTAGGCATCTTGCAAATTATACACAGGTATTTTGTATCTGTTGAATATTTTGCTTTAGCTTTCATCATATTCCTTCTCTGCCTTTTGGCTGAGATAAGTGCAGCCTTCATTATAAGCTCATTATATATTTTGTAAAACTCACATTTATGATTTTGTTACTTAGTGTTTGCTGTGTTAAAACCATTTTGAATAATGCAACCATTTTATTTATCTGACAAATCTTTGAGTTGGCTTCTGGCTTGGATTAAGCCAGCAAACTTAAGCTCCTTGGTTTGTAACCGTTGTCAACCAGAAGATGGGTGAGTGGCTAAATGACGCAGGATGACCTCACTATGTGGTGGTCAGCTGGCTCTGAGAGAGTGTGCCTTGATTCTCCTCTATACCAATTTTAATATTCCCGTGATCTTTGCACGAGATAATCTCTGAGCTCCACACACATTCAAAAAACCTAAACCTCAATGAAAAAGCTCTGCTCAAGGCTTTTTTAGTACTCATAATGTATGTTTTTGTTGTTAACAGCAAGTTATTTGGTGAACACACGTGAAGAAGTGAGGTGTGAGACACTCAGTAGAGGTAAAAAGAGGCTACTGCACAGCAGATGGTGGTGCACGCCACACAGGAGGAATTTGTGGCCATCTCTGCAATTTGCCTTAGTGAACACCGGGATTTTCTTCATTGAGAAAACTCAATCCATCTCCAAACTCCATGAATAGAACAGAATCAAAAGTATTCAATATCACATTTACTCTGCAGATATTCACTGTCAATACGTAATGTATTAAGCTGTGTGTAAGGTATCTACCTTCTGGCAAAGTGCTTTAGGCATTGAAAAAGCTATGTTTCATTTAATATTAAACTAAAATAAATTAATGTAAAATGGAACAAAATGAACTTTTCTCCTTCGTGTGTCTTGTTCATGAGAAAGAAACTTTAGTGAGTGCTCAAAAAATGAACAAAATGACCTTCTACATTAGCAATTATTTCTGGAGGTCTAAGTGGATGGTACAGTGTAATTGTAATGCTTTGTTTCTCTAAAGATACCAGTACATGTAATTTACTTAGATGCAGAACTAAAAACTAAAGCAAAAAAAAAGAAAAGAAAAAAATAATATGAGTGGCATTTATTTTCCCTCTCTTCAAATTATGGTAGCATCCCAGATAATATAGGAAAAATGAAAATATTTCCATACATGTTGTATGTAAGGCATGCAAAATAGTTATCAGCCTTTTACTCAGAATAGAGGTTTCTTTTTGACAGAAAAACTATTAGTTTAGGGGATTTTTTTGGTGCCTTTACTTCAAGTCTTAGACAAAGCAATTGGTTAAATTTTGTATTTTCTCCATATGCCATTTCTAATTTGGTGAAAATAAATGCATGGTTAATGGATTGAATAACTCTTCATAGGGAAAAAAACACATAATGTTAAAATATAGATATTCATATTACCAGAGAAAACATATTTAATGTTTAATTCATTAAATAAAATGAATCAAAAGAACTGAGCTTTCTTTGCTTGTATATGTGTAAAGAGGTAAAAGAAAATTTGTGATTGAGTATCGTACTACATATTTCTATCAAGCATGGATAAGCCACAGGATAGCTCTAAAAGCCATCAGTTATATTGATAGGGAAATCTTATTTTACAATTGTTTTAAATGAAAACTTAACTGGACACTTACGTTTACGATATTTAAAGGAAACAGATTTGCAAAAGTAAAACTTCAGATAATATTTTCTCTAACTATAGTGAAATTCTTAATTGAAGTAAACTTTATAGTTGCTCTTTTTTTTCTGGATTCCTTTTCACTTTTATTTCTGTATTCTTTTTTTAAATTTATTTTTAGTCTCTAAATAATTGTCATAGATTACCTAATATTGCTTAGGCTCATAAAAACATAATTTTAAAAACAGATTATATTTTTTAAAATCCTTAATCTTCTCTCTTTGGAGATCATTGTGATAGTGGAACTTGGTCTTCTCTCCTGGTTGGCTCGCCAAATCTGATACTGGAGTTTCAGGTTCCTGGTCTCGGCAATTCGAAAAATGAATCCACAGACCACAGGATTAGTGGTAAGTCAGGATTTATTTACAGAAACAAAAATTACAACAACTACAAAAACAAAACTTCCTGGCAGAGAGAACCCAGGAGGAGAACAAGCTCTCCTGCTTCCTCTTTGAGGTCTGTCCTCAGGCTTTCTGCTCAGGGGTTTATATAGTCACACAGGGTTGTTTTGCCAGATCTCCATGTTGACTTTTAAGGCATGGGTCTTCATCAGTTACAGCCAGCTGTCCAATGAACTCTTAGGTCTTGGAAACTTACATGAAATTGACCAGCCAGAAATGCCTGGGAGGAGACAGCAAGGTGCCAGTGTCTCCCCTGCAGGCCCTTCCAGCAAGCTGGTTTCTCCTGCTGCCACAGCATCAACACCATCAGGGTAAAGAGGCAGGTCGTGGTGCCACCTTGTCCTGCATCAATTCTCCCTTCCCTAGTGGAAACTCTAACTGCTGTTAGGAAAAAAGGGCAAAGACTTGATCTAACTGCTTCCTGCTGACTCGGGTGATGATAGAAGGGGTAGTTAGGGTTTTTCCAGAGGGAGAGTGATACTGGGGTCCATGGACTGGAACCATCTTTATTGTGTGTGACATGATGGTATTTCTGCAAAATATAAATCTTAGTATAATCAGTAAAAGGCAACAGTAGGACAGTATCAGGTTCGAAGCACTAATTCAGTTATGCTAAAAGAAAACTATATTAACATTTTCTTGCTGTTTCCTAAATAATAACTCCAAACTTTCCGTAGACTCACAAGTGTAAGTAGACTGTGTTTGGCCCTCTTCATGGTCTGCTGCCATAGAAGGTGGAGGGTTCCAGGATTTTACTTGTGAATGATGTATCTAGGAATCGACTCCCATAACTTTAACAGCTGTAGAAGAAGACAAGATAACAGAAAAGAGGCCTTCCCAAGTTGGGGTTAGGGAAGGTGAATTAGAGGGGAGAGTTTTAATCATGACTAGATCCCCCAGCGAGAAAAGTTCCTTCAGTGTTGAATGTGAAAATGTAGTTGGGTAGTTTATAAGGATTTGTTGAAATTTAGCTAAAGAAGTGATATGTTTTACTAATTCTATAGTTTCCAGATCTAGTAATAAATCATTAGTTAAAAAGGGTCGCCTATATAATAATTCGAATGGGCTACAACCAAATTTCTGAGGTAAATTTCTTATTCTAAGGAGAACAATGGAAAGTAATTTAGTCCAAGGGAGATGAGTTTCTTCAGTTAGCTTTCATAACTGTCCTTTGATTTTATCATTAATTTTTTCTACCTTCCCAGGGGATTGGGTCCTCCAAGAGCAGTGCAAGTGATGTTTTATGCCCAGAGCTTTAGATATGCCCTGTGTTACTGTTGCCTGGAAGGCTGGCCCATTATCACTTTGCAAACTTTAAGGGAGTCCAAACCTGGGGTAATGTCATGTACCAAAGCCTTCACAACTTCCTGGGCCTTTTCCATCCTACAAGGGAATGCTTTAACCCAATTAGTAAAAGTATCCACAAATACCAGTAAATATTGTATGCCATGTACTTTAGGGAGGTGAGTGAAATCCATTTGCCAATCTTCACCTGCATATCTACCATATCTCTGTATACCTGAGGGAACTAGATGATGATGTAAAGGATTGTTTCTCTGACATATCTCGCAAATTTTTGTTATCTGTTTTACGTCTGTGAATAGGTTTTTGCCTCATATTTATACAAATGGTTGTTCCTGCTTTAGTTAGTATGTCCCTCCCCAAAAGGAGAGCAGGACTTTCAGGCATGATTAGGGAGGCATGCAAGAATAGCCAGTCACCCCAATTGCAGCTTAAAAGCTGACAAAAAATTTTGGTAACTGGCTTTCCAGACATGCCATGTTTAGTTAACAGATTGGAGGGCATAAAAGAGCAAGGTTAGAGAGGAGTGCAGAAAAGGTTGCTCTAGTATCCAGAAGAAATTCTGTTATCTGGTCTTCCACCTTGAGGCAAACTCAGGGTTCTTGAGGGGTGATGACACAAGCTACAGTCATAAGAATTTGCCCCAGGCACTCTTAGTTCAGTTCAGGTGCTGATGGGATCACTGTTCCCAGGCAGTCCTTCCTAAAGTGGCCAGTCTGACCACATTGGAAGCACTTGTTCTTAGCTCCTCTCACTTCCCTCTGTCTCTGAAAAGTGCTTGTTTGTCAGAGTGCCATTACTAGGGCTGTCGTTCTTTTTTGATCCCTTCTCTCTTTTTCCTACTTTTTCTCCTACTCTCCATTATAAAAGACCGAGTTTTCTTTGGAGTTTTCTTTGAATGTCTGGAGTCACTTGAGTGATAAGTTTGTCTTTTAAAATAATTTGACCCTCTATGGAGTCGGGTGTCAATTGGGTGTGTTTTCTCATTGCCTCCCTAAGCCTCTCAAAAAAAGGCTGAGGGACTCTCGTTTTGCTCCTGGCAAATAGTAGACAACTTGCAATAATTTACAGGCTTTTTCTTGGATCAATGTAAACTTAGGATACATGTTAGAAAATGTTTATGCCACCCGTCACCTTCTTTCTCGGGGTCCCATTTAGGATCCTGAAATGGAACTGCCTGTCTTCCCGTGGGGTATCTGTCCCTGTCCCCAGGAGACATACTGCCATCGATTTTGGACATAAACCACAAATCACCCCACTTCCTTACTTCATCCATGACTTCATTTTTTTCATTAAACGTTCAAGTTTGATCTAGTAGTAGCATGATATCTCTCTGAGAGAGGTCAAAGCTTTGTCCTAAACTTGGAGAACATCTATGTACTTATCAGGGTCATCAAAAAATTTCTTAAGTCACCTTTAATTTGCTTTAAATCTGCTAGAGAAAATGGAGTGTATACTCGTGCACTTTCCCTTTCACCACCTGCAGTCTCAATCAAGGGACACAAAGAAGGATACAGTTCTGGACCCTTTCTGGGGGTCCCAGGAGGACCAGAAAAAACTCTTAGGATGCTACCTCTCTAACTAAATAAAGAACACGTTTAAAATTCTTCTAATAGCCCCTTCGTCTCCTTTCTGAAGCCAAGGGGAATTAGAAAGTTTGCTCCTCAACAGCCTCTTGCCTGTGACCTGGAGGTAAGCTTCTACATTAGGCACATTTACAGGCTGGTGGGCATTGAATTTATTAATCTCCAGTAGGATAGCTACAGAGAAAAGCAGGATAGAGGTAAGCGATGCCTTCTTTCCATCTGCTGTCCCCGTAGGGGCCACCAAATATGATAGCGGAACTTCGTCTTCTCTCCTGGTTGGCTTGCCAAATATGATACTGGAGCTTCAGGTTCTAGGTCTCGGCGATTTGAAAAATGAATAGAAGGACTACAGGGTTAGTGGTAAGTCAAGATTTATTTACAGAAACAAAAATTACAATAACTACAAAAACCAAACCTTCTGGCAGAGAGAACTCAGGAGGGGAACAAGCTCTCCTGCTCCCTCTTTGAGGTCTGTCCTCGAGCTCTCTGCTCAGGGGTTTATATAGTCACAGGGGGTTGTTTTGCCAGAACTCAATGTTGACTTTTAGGGCGTGGGTCTCCATCAGGTACAGCCAGCTGTCCAATGAAGGCTCAAGCCTGGGAAAATTCCATGAAATTGACCAGCCAGAAGTGCCTGGGTGGAGACAGCAAGGCGCCAGTGTCTCCCCTGCAGGTGACCTGTCCTTCCAGCAAGCGGGTTCCTCCTGCTGCTATAGCATCAACACTGTCAGGGGTAAGGCAGCAGGTCCTGGTGCCACCCCGTCCTGCATCAACATCTTTTTTTTTTTTTTTTATTGTTGGGGATTCATTGAGGGTACAAGAAACCATGTTACACTGGTTGCGTTTGTTAGGAAAAGACCCTCTTACAATCGTGTTTTGCCCCCAAAAGGTGTGGCACACACCAAGACCCCAAGACCCCACTTTTTAAATCCTTAATCTTCTCACTTTGAGAAAAGTGGAGGAGGTTAGTGAAATCACAGAGTAATAGCTGCTATTGTTTTCCAAAAGGAGTACGGACAATGCTGAGGTACTTAAAGTAAATTTTGCTACAGTGAAAGGAGCTACCTTTTTTATTACGGTTTCACTACCAGGTGGTCTGTGTTCTATAATGTCAGAACAGCTGATAAAAATAAAGCAAAAGAAACAAAAAAAGAAAAAGAAAACAATGCAACACACAAATGTTCTATGAACATGGTTCATTTATTGGTTGTTTTTTTTCTCCTGAATTTACCGAATCAGCTTCTGAGTCAGGACAGAGTGACCTTAATCCTCGATGTCACGCAGGAGAAATCAAGGTCTGATATAATAATGACGACTACTTCTACTTTATTGCTAGTACTGCAATGATTGCCTTTTGATTGAACCCACAATAACTATTAGGTATTGCTCAAGGCATATTTTACACACAAAAAAATTCAGCTGCATATCCTGTGGAGTAGTTATTATCCATGCCATCTACACCATTTTACAGATGAGAAAAATGAAACTCACACCAATGAGATCATACAACAGAAGCAAAATCAAAGTTTAAACTCAAAAAAGGCTTATGCTCCTAATGACTCTTTTGAACTTTTATATTTTAGTTTATTTTCCATCTAACTTTTAAAATAACAGGATAATTGAATACACAAAACAAAAACATTACTAATAGTGAGAATATTATAATTAATTTATTTACTTTTTTAGTGCTGTATATAAACCTGGCAGTAGTGAGTGTTATTCATTGACCCCTATTAATTATGCCAATATGCCTCTCAAAGGATTTAAGGGACAGCAATTAGAAAATCATTTGTAGTGTAAGTCAAATTGCCTGTTTTATTAATGCCTCTGTTAGGATTTATGATCAGCAACAAAATTTCTCCCTGTTCTTTATATATATAGCTAATATCACATCATCACAAAAGGTCGTAATAAGAAAATGCCATTTGGGCAAAATCTCTTATAGTGGAACAAGCAAGGAAAATAGTGACTAAGCAAATGTTTCCTTATGAAAAAGCTAATTCTAAGGATTAATTACACATTCAAATAATGTGAAACCACACTTAAACTTGGCAAAGGTAGATGCTCTTGATATATACCATGTTTAAAATGTTTATATATGCGTATTTTCATAATCTGTTATGCATATATAAAAATGTGGTTACTTTTATGTTTTATATTTGATGGGATAATAATAGTTATTTTTATAGATGATATGATCCTCTAGATTTATGACTATGAGATCAGCAAATTAATGAAAACTGTACTTCTTCCCTTCCAACTATATCATTTTTCATTTATATTATACTCTCAAGGATACCAAGAACATTGATAAATAGAAAAGCTAATCATTGTCATTTATGTTATTCCCTATCACATGAGTAGATCTTACAATATTTAAAATTAGCAGTGATGCTTGCTAAAATTTTTGTAGATGATCTTTATTAGTTTAGGGAAATTCAGTTCTACTACTAGTTGTGGAGTTATTATTACTGAATGTTGAATTTTATCAAATGTCGAATTTATCAACGTGTGCTTTGTGCCATAGTTCATGCACATTTAACTTTTCAACTTTTAAAATGTATTGATTTGTAGCTGTATTTGTATATAATACATCAACTTAATCAGAAAACTTGTGCTTTTGATTATTGTTGCTAAAGTCCTCTAATTATATTCTTAATTTTTCCTCTTATCTTCATCATTTTCTTCTTTCTATATGTACTATTAATATTATATTTTAAAATAATTAAAATAAACCAAGATTAGCTGTGTATAATTTTACTATTAGTCATTCCAGAAATGTGAATATCATTCCATTTACCTCGTCAAGGAAGGACATTTATTTTCTCAGATCATATATACATATATTTACATAAGCTACTACATTAAAAATAGATATTAAAATGATATGATTGATGCCTTTTCTTTATAATTATTTTATGATCTTTAAGAAAACAATGCAATTTTACTAGTGCAGAAATTTCCTTCATGGTTAAGATACATTTTCAATGCAACAATTATCATTTTTTAAGTTTTCATAGTAGGCAAATAGTGAAAGTCATGTTGAAGACCAAGCTATCTCTGATATTGTGATAATTAATTTCTTTGTGGTATCTTTTCTTTTTTTAACAGCTATCTAGTATTACTTAAAATTCTCCATACATTATCCATCTTTTTAAAGAAACATTTGCATGTGCCTCATAGTACCCATATTTTTATCACCATTATCCTTCATGGTGACTGCAAGAATGATACTAATTATAAGTGAAATATAAACAGTAGGAGTCTAGAGATTTTACCTTCCATGGTATTTAATTTTATTTTATTTCTATTCCAATTCTGGTACTTAGTTTTACTACCTCATTTACAACCTTTGCCATAGTTGAGAATGAGGTATTCAAAAATACAAACTCTCAATACCCTAATATTTGCAATTTGAACCATGTATGCTTCTTGCTCTCAATTATTTCATCATTTTCATTTTATTAATACCTCCAATTTCGAAGATTTTGTTAAATTGTAGTATATAACTACTTTTTTGTGTGACTTTTCCTTATTAAGCCAGACTAGATCACATGAAATGTCCTTCGACTATTCTTTAAAGGAGATCAGTAACAACTCATTTTATTATCTCTTCTCCACTCTTGTCCAGAAAAACACTAATTATGTGCTGTCTCTGATCCAAGACTCATAGCATCTGAGAGCTACAGGAGAAAATCTACACAAGTATGATAATAATTGCTTATAAAAATGCAGGATTTATGTATACTGCTAAGTCTCTAAATTAACGTGGTCCTGGTCAGCTCCCATTTTACCTAAGTTTCCACAGTAACTTTTTACCTTTGATCACTGTTCTCAACTATTTTGTTCATCCTATTCGCCTTCCTTCCAAGAGAACAAGGACTCAATATTACCAGCGAGTTAGGAGGAAATTAGTGATGAATGTTTTCATCTCCCTTTCCCAGCATATAATATTACAATCTACCTCATCTTTTCCTAACAATCTCAGAGAAAAGTATTTTTTTTTCCTTATGTTTAAGGCTCAAGCAGTAATGTCTACAATGATAGTGCTGCACCTGTCATTAATACCTTCATTAAAAAATCCAGAATATTACCCATAAAATTATAATATATATAAATATTTTATAATATATAAAAATATTACAATAGAATATTATACCCAATAAAATTATGGGTAATATTCCATTTTTCTCCAATGCTGATCTTGCTTTTTCAAATGACTCTTTAACAAATTCAGATATTTAATCATAAAAATTCCCTTTCCTTATACTGTAGTTTCAGTTGAAAATGTCTTTAGACTCCTCTGTTAAGAAACAAACAAAATGATAAGTAGTATACACTGGTATTTTTAATTGCTTACCCACAATTAATTCTGTATTTGCAGTGTCATTTGGTTTCTGCCCTTAAAACATTGTAATCGTAAACACAAAATTATTAACAGACTCCAGTTAAAAATAATTAATATGTTCAGTGGTTACATTAATTATATTCTCTGCAACATTTCTAATTAGTGACTGTAGTTTTCTTCAAAAGTTTTTAGCTTCCATGATTATTTTCCCCCTACTTTTTGATCTATCTTCCTTTATTTTCCTGAACATTATTTCTTACTTTTTCTTTACTTATGGCTTAAATGTTGATCTTTGTAATGTCTTTTCCTTCCCATTTTATTATTTTAAATATATATATATATATACATATGTATTCACTTCTGTTAGTTCAAATACTAATTCATAATTATGATGTCTAAGTCTTACCTCCAGCTGTCTTCTTACCTAAATTTAAGATCCATACTCAAAGTGTTTTTACTATCTGAGGATACTCACTTGTATCCAAATTAATTACCTTTTATTACATCCCTATATTCATTATCTAACTGAATATCAGCATCAGCCTGGGTATTCCAGACAAAAACAAAAACAAAACAAACAAACAAACACAAATTGCCTTCACCATCACGTTCTGGAGTCTAGCAGTGATCTAAGATTTTAACTATTACACCTATTTTTATTGCAGAAATTTAAGTCATATATTTATCTTTTATACTCCCATTAAATACAATGTTTTAAAATTTAAACCTTGACTATGATAGTATCTGCTTAAATTGTGTCATTGGTTCACTTCTTTATAGGCAATACTTTTAACTCCATAGCATTGTTCTCCATGATCCAAACCTTGCAATTCAGGTTTGTCTCCGTGCCAAGTCTACCAAAAATTGTGATTATTTTCCCTTATAAACAACTGTCTACTATGAAAACACTTTTCTTTATCCATCAAGATACAACTAAAAGATCCACTCCTCTGTGAAGTCTTACAGACTCCACCTCCCCTCACTCAGTCTTTTTGGGTTTACACATTCTCTCCTTTATACCCAACCATTGTACATTCAGTTTATATGGTAAAAGTAGAAATGTGCTACTCCACATCTGCTAATCCATCTCCATCTACCTCTACTAAATAAATTCCTGGAAGACGGAGCAGACTGTGTTTGTCTTTTATTATTATTAGTGACTGCTAACACGATTATTCAGAAAACATAAATTGAATCATTAGCTTTTTGTGCAGAGGAGAATCTTGGAACATGAAATGATAGAAATCATAAATAAAGATAGAGAAGACTTACTTTAGCTTTATGTTTTGCTTTGCATAGCTGAATCTAGACTCTCTCGTCTACTTGTCTGTCTTAGCTGGACAAACACACCACAGACTCTCCCTTTTGATACTTAGCCATATAACTAAATAGTAGCTACCATCACTTTTAAAACTATGTATGTAGGATATTATGTTTGTTAGTGAAGAAATACCCTTTAAAAATGGTTACAAGGTGATTAATAGATATGAAATGAAGTTCTATCGAATTAGTAGAAATAGAATGAACTTCTTTCCCTATGATATGAATCTATGAATGATGCAATCAATAGCAATACTCAATAAATTTCTAACCATACAAATTTTAGATAGAATAATTAAAATAAAACCTAATCAGTGTCAATAACTAGAATACATAAGGAACCATATTCTGGTTTTGGTCTTTAAAAGGTAATAAAGATTTTGAAAAATGGTTTTATTTGATCAATTTTTTTGTGTCACTACTATGGTGATAACACTTTCTCATCTCATACCTGCTTAATTTATTTGAAATTATTATGCTAGAAATATTATGATATTTAATTTTCCATATTTAGCAAATTGACACGATTGAATTGTTTACCAGTAGGAGTTGAATTTTACATGAATCAAACAATGAATAAAAATGGCCAGTTATGAGCACTAAATTCTCTCAGTTCTTCTACATTATGTTATATGGACATGTTTTAGTCTTGATGATTATTAATAGCAACATGACTTATCAATTATTTTGAGTCACATTAAAAATTTTTTTGAAAGTGTAACTTGTAAATTTCAGTTCTATTTTTACTTGAGTTCTTCATTCTTCTATAAGAAATCAAAAGATGACAAGTTCCGTAATTCATAAATGTTTTCAGTATTTCTTTCAATGTCTACATAAAAAACTACATGGTGATAAATCAATGTCGCCAATAAAAATGAAGTTATATGTGAATTCTTAAATACTGGCATCAGAGCATTTGACATCAAATTCCCTAAGACATCTTTTCATGTTTAACTAAAATCAACAAGTCAGATAAGGGAAAGAAATTCAAAATCCCTGAAATAAATTCTCAACAGTGTAACCCAGCTGTCAACAGCAGACAGGGTCACAAGTTGGTTGCTTGACCTGGATGTAGAAATTGAAAAATGAGCAGCTGAGTTGAAAATGAAAATACTGTGTTTTCTGAGAAGCAGGGAGGCAAATATAACATGGTGAAAGGCTCAAGAAGTGGGATCTGAGGAAGTACTGGTTTTTACAATGTGTTTCTGTGTTTGTTTCCATTCTCCACATGAAGATATTATTGAAACTGAATGACTCCTGTGACAAAATAAATCACAGCTCTCGAGGCTCCTTGTAAAACATCACTAGATGAGAATAGTGAGCAAAGAACAAAATAAAATATAGTTGTAATGTAAAGGTAAAAGTTCTCATGGCTTGAATATGTCCAAAAAGTCACCTATAATTTACATTAATTATTCAAACTAAAAGAGGAAAAAGAGAATAAGGTATGTACCAATACAGATATATTACTGCAGTTCATATTTATAATTTATTGTGTACTGTGTTAATTACATTTGATATTTGTTTATCTGGATCCTGTTATAATCTTTGAGATAATTTGTAATGTAACTGCCAAATTTAGCTAAAAGGCTATTTTATATCATGCATCAGAGAATTAGTTACTAACTAAATCCAGCTGCTAAAAATATCCAAAAGCTGTTTTGAATATGCATATCCTAGAGTACCTATTTTATCGTTAATTACATTGGTAGATAAGTGTGTCCTAGAAGTTTAACAGTAGCTTATTTCAATATTAGTTAAAAGGCCATCTTTTTATTTAACTGAATTAAATTAGTTCAAATTAAAAATTATTTTAATTAATATTATTCTTATAAGATTAATATTGAAAGTATTTGAACTATTGTATGTCAAAATGGTTTCAGGGCAGTAACTAAGGAATATTTTATTAATTTTTACCTTCTAATATTTAGCAAGGGAATATAATACTGCAGTTTTTAAGTTAATGAGTATATCAATCCTAACAATGTAATGATGAAATTAAAATATAAATGATGGTTAAAGGGTGCTATTCTGCTTAGATAGTAGTTTTTGAAATCTTACTTTATACTTGTATTCATTTTTTCATTAAAATTATGAAAAATTTTACTCATATAAGCAACTGAATACTGGGCTATTAAATTATACATATGCATCACAAAAGTTAGACATCATCACTAATAAGAGGTGAGAAAATTATTTTATTACAGTTTGAAAATCCGGTCTTTCAAGAAAGCGAATTGTGGCTACCTTATCTGGCCTCAGTTGGAACCAACGAGCTAGGAGACACTATTTTTGCTTATCATTGTTAGTCATTAGGAAATATCAGTTTAAAACCTTTATTTTGGAAAAAAAAATCCATCTTATCTCTTCCAATAAATGCCAATAAAATCCTTGGGTAGCATATATGGAGTAGATAAATGAGGCATGTGAAAAGTAAATAGTAATAGGGAATTTGTGACCAGAAAAACAGAGTTCACAAGGACCAGATGACCTTGTGGTACATTTAAAGTTTTACACCTTACAGTATCTTTTGGATTGTATTCAAAGCCAACTCAATCCCATGCACTGGGATTGGGCAGAAAGAGCTTAGCTTTATCCTTCTGGCCCAGATCATCAGAAGTTTAGAACTCTCACTAAGCTTACTCAATCACATTTCCCATACCCCTGTCTAAGGTCTGTACTTTCTTAGTTAACGCATTCTTAGATATTACGATTTTTCCTTTACATTTGTTATAATTTCTTGTTTTGTATTTATACATATTTAGTTCCATAGATTTTAGAGAATATCATCAAATAATGGTTTTCTTCATTCTGCATAGTTGAGAGTAGATAAAAATGGAAGCTCCATGTTATTCCTCAAATCTGTTTTCCTACTCCTAATTAAAATAAACTGTATCATTTAAAAAATTTACAGTCTCTTGGTCTCTCTCTGACTTTTTATGTCTGTCATTGTCTCTTGTACTCTCTTCCTCATTTTGGTGTGTATAGAATATTCCAGGACATTGAAAGTAGTAAGAGGGAAGACCAACTCAGAAACCTTGGGTCGAATCACAGGATAAAGATATCGATTTAGGAATCAGAGCAGATCCAAAGTCCATGTTGTATGTAATTGGGATTTTGAACCCCACTGGCCAGCTTACTTGCTCCGTCCTCTTTATCTTCCTCACTCTCCATCCATTATTCACGTCGACCTCACAGTCTACATTGGCTATATTGGCTTTTCTACTGCAGAAGGGCACTAGATGTGAAGTGTGAACACAGGTGTTTCCTTACTGACATCATTCGACTGTTACTTACATTGCCAAATTCAAACTTTTTAGAAGTTTACTTTGGATCAGGGGACATTTTTTGGACTGTAAGCTATATTGGAGCAGAGGAAGGGAGAAACTAGGATCCCTGGCTTGTCCTCCTGGTCATAAAAGTAGGAGGCCTTATTTGAAGCAAGGCTGATGTGAAGCTCGAGAGCTGTTACACTATTGTGATTTGAAAGCACAAATTAAAATTAGTGTATTTATCTTATATGCTATTTGAGCCTATTTGAATACATAAGAATATGAGATTTACTTTAAAAATTCACCAACTAAAATTATATTAGCCAGATGTTTTAATCGTTCACATATTTTAAAAACTGCTATTACATTTTCTGAAGTGTGGGCTATGGATAATTATAAAAAAAAATCACCTAAAAGCCTCATACTTCTGGCTGTTTAGAAATACTTTCCATTGCGAGTATGTTAATTCCTACGGTGATGTTTGCAAAGTTTCATTTTTATGGCAAGTATTCTACTAATGAAATTGAAATATATTACCAGTAATGGGATATTAGTAGTAGTGTTTTTACAATTTATAGTGAATTTGTCTAGGAATAACACCTTTTCTCAGGCTACTTTACATGCTCGGCTATATTACATTAGGCACATTACCTTGTATCATATCATTTTCCTTTATAACTGGGTGGTTTTAGTGCATGATTTTCTCCCTTCTTCTTTTAAATATTAGTGCTGTATTGAAGAGTAGCCTGTCCTCATAACCAAAGAAATTAAGCAGTGAAATAAGTAAAAATGTAAAAATTAAGCAATAAAATAAGAAAAAATGCTTTTAAATTATCAATGTTTGAAAAAAGTGTGAAGTTTTTAAGGAAGAAAACATAGAACATGGTTATATTAATAGCATAGTTTATCCTCTATGAAACCCATTTAATTTATATGGCAGTTGATATCTAAGACAGTGCATTTTATGAAAAAAATTATTTACATTTATTCCATTCTGAAAGTATTAGTGGCGTTATAGGGCGGGTGGTGCCCTAACCAGACTGCTGGAGCTGAGTGGAAGACCCGGGGTCTCAGTCCTGGGGGTGTTGGTGCGTCAGCAGCCAGCAGAGGACATAATGGGATGGGGGCGGGAGGGTGTGTGTGCAGAAGGCTCCAGAGCCTGAGGGGGTGGGCAACTGCTAGGTGGACACCTCTAGATTGCCATGTCAGGGAGTGCAGTGGTGTGTCCACCCTAGTCTCGGTCTCCCTCCGCTTGCACTTGCGGCTGAACAGGGAAGCGCCCGGTTCCTGGGCCTGATTAGTTTTATGTAAGTTTCCTAGTCTTAGACAATATCATGAATGGACTGTATCCATTCATTAAAGCGTCATTCCCCTTGCCTCCCCCAGAAGGAACTGTATCCATTCTTTAATGCACTCAGTCATCTTGCCCCAGCAGAAGGGACTGTATCCATTCATTTGTTACCAAGTCCTGGACAAATGTAACTACAAAGGATCCTTAAAACTATACATACCCCTATGCAAAGAACCTAGACAGAGAAGAGATTTTCAGACTTAAGTCTTTCCCTCTGGATCTGGTGCTTTTTCTGTATTCTTTTCTGTGAAATATATCCTGTCTTACCTTTAATCTGTGGTCCGTGTATTCATTCTTCTATTCTTCGAATCCGGGAGATGAAGGACCTACTGAAGAGAAAATTCTGGTATCAGTGGTACTTTCCATTGTGGCCCATGGGGGGAAAAAATCAGAATGCCTTTAAAAAGATTTTAATTATTTTTCCCAATTCTTTGATCAGCACTCACATTTGAAGAAATAGTCAAGTACCTTTTATTTTTAAAACAGTTACTATAATGTCAATTAGTCATTTTCATTTTTCTATAGTTTATCTATATGTACTGCTTTCTTTCCTTTGTTCTTTATCCTTTGTCCTTTTAACTGTATATGACTTAACAAACAGTACGCCTTCATTACGTATTCATATTTCTGATAAAGACAACCAGAGGATATGCATTAAATGTGATTTTTAAATAGTCAATAGCTAGAGAGATAGTCTTTGGGAGATGACAGTAGTTACCTAGGTTGCAAGTTTCTGGTTTTCATTTTATATAGTAAAGAACTTTAAGAGAAACCTCATTTAGTTTTGAATGAGACAAACTGTAATTTTGCAAAATAGAATGAAAAACGATTAATGCTTGTTGAAAATTACAAAAGCTTTTTATATCAAGGCATAAGTTTTATTATTTCAGGCCACCATAGAGGTTTCCACCAGGGGAATACCTAGGAATCATGAGAGCAGGACTGCTATTGAATTCTCAGAACCGTGGAGTCACTGACAGCACATAATGCCTGCCTGGGAAATCTTCAAGCACAGAATTCCAATCTACAGGTGCAGCGGTGTGGACTGCTCCCAGCAAAGCCAAGAGGCTGGGGCTGCATGAGACCTTGGGGGCCCAACCCAGACTGCAGTATATAGAGGAAGCAGCACTTAGAGTCAGGCTCACAGCAAAATGCCTTGGTGTAACTTTCACCCCTCCACCCACCAAGTCACACAAGACAGCAAGTGGAAAAGCCAAAATTTATTATTTTTTTAAAATAAACTTATTTCAGGTTAACATGAGTGTACAAACAAACAGGTAAAAATATTGTATGATGTTAGATAAAGTCCCTCTTATAGTTATGTCCTACACAGAAAAGGTGTGCCAAACATCCCCCTGCTATACCCATTCAGTGAGAGCAGCCCAACCCTGTCCCCTCCCCCTGCCTTTTTAATCCCTCCTCCCAAAACGAATTAAAATGAATTTTTCTTCTATGTGGGCATTTTTCTTCTCTGGGTATTAGATTATTTATTGGCTTCATGTTCATATAGAGTACATGGGATAATTGCTTTTCTATTCTTGTGATACTTTACTAAGAAGAATGTGTTTCAGCTCAAGTCAGGATGTTACAAAACATATGCAGTCACCATCTTTTTTTTTAATGACTGGATAGTATTGCATGGTGTGCATGTACCTTAATTTGTTAATCCATTCATGAGTTGATGGGCATTTAGGTCGCTTCTGCATCTTGGTGATTGTAAATTGAGCTCCAATAAACAATCTAGTGCAAATGCCCTTATGATAAAATGATTATTAGATGCCTAATAGTTGGATTGCGGGGGCAAAACAGGAGATCTAATTTGAGATCCTTCAGGATTCATATTTATTCCCAAAGAGGCTATTCCCCTTCCTCCTCATAATTCTCTTTGTAGAGATCCTTCACCTCTTATGTTCAGTTAATTCTAAATACTTCATTTTCTCTGAAGCTACTGAATAGGGAATTGTGTCCCTGATTAGCTTCTTGACTCAGCTATCATTGGCATATACAAAGGCTCCTGATTTATGGAGCTTATGAGTTTTTTGATGCACTCTCTTTCTGCTTTTCAGATGTAGGCATCTAATGTAATGCCTAAATTTCCCTCATAAGATAGCTTTTGCTGCATCTCACAGGTTTTGGTAACTTGTAGCTTCATTGCTGTTATGTTTGAGAAATTTAACACTTTCCTCCTTTATCCATTCCTGGACCCAACTATTATACAGTATCAGTACATTTAATTTCCATACCTTTGAGTGGGGATGAACGTTTTTGTTGGAGTTGACTTCTACCTGTATTGTCTTGTGGTCTGAGAAGATACAAAGTTCAATTTCTATGCTTTTAAATTTGTTAATATTTGATTTGTGTCCTAGAATATGATCTATTTTTGAGTATGTTCCATGGGCTGATAAGAAAAATGTATATTCGTTAGCTTTGGGATAGTGTGTTCTGTATATGTCTATTAATCCCATTTGTTCTAGGGTTACATTTAAGTCCTTTATCTTTTTGTTTACTTTCTGTTTAGAGGCCCTATCCTGCTCTGTCAGAGGAGTGTTAAAGTCTCCATCAATGATAGTGTAATAGGACACAAATTGCTCAAGAACAATAAAGGTCTGTTTCATATATCCGGGAACATTTAAGTTGGATGCATATATATTTAAAATTGACCTATCCTATTGTTATATTGTTCCCTTGGCCAATATGAAGTGACATATTAGCTTCTTGACTCAATACAAATCTTTGTGTTTCTTAACTTTAGTTGCTTAAAAATCCACTTATATATGAAAATAAGATTGCAACCCCTCATTTCTCTGTTTCCATATGCTTGAAATACTGTTTTCCATCCCTTAACCTTGAGTATTGACATGTCCTTCAAAATTAAGTTCATTTCCTGTAGACAGCATGTGGATGGGTTTGGCTCTTTTATACAATCAGCCAAAAAGTGCCTCTTCAGTGAGGAATTCAAGCAATTAACATTTATTGAAAGAATTCATAATCATGGTAGAGTTGTATTCATCTTATTTTTTTTATTTTTTTTTATAATTTTATTGAATCATAATTCTGTACATTGGTGCAATCATAGGGCACGATTCATATACATTCAGAAATGTTTTGATCGTACTGTTACAGTTAGCCTTCATGGCATTTTCTTGATCACTATA
>CAUYON010053626.1:0-40666 GCA_963573935.1 Arctocebus calabarensis | reverse complement strand
AAAGCTACTGACTTGTAAGTATTGATTTTGTATTCTGAGACCCTGCTGTATTCCTTGATTTCTTCTAAGAGTTTTGAAGTTGAGTTCCTGGGATTTTCTAAGTATAGGATCATATTATCAGGGAAGAGTGAGAGTTTGATCTCCTCTTACCCTATTTGGATACCCTTGATCCTTGTTTTCCTTTTCATTCAAATTTCCATCACCATGCCCCAAGAGATTAGCATATTATAACAATAACTTCCATATGGATTTGCATAGTCATGGAGACTGTGCACGTTGGTGCTTCTCACTCTGTTCTAAAATAAAGTTTTACATTTTCTATGGCATTAAACTTTTCACTAGACTCTGGCCTTAGCTGTGCTAATAGCAAACTTTCTATTTAGGATATTGAGTGTGCTGGCTTAGTATCATCATAATTTGTCCACCTTGCTTTGTGGGGATGATTGCACATAACTTTGGTTTTCTATCTGTTGGCATAATAAATGTTTACATTTATTGGTATATTAGCGTGTTAGAAAATATCTTCAGACAAAAGTTTAAAAACAGGATATGTTGAGGTTTGTTTTTTCCCCATGAGTTGCTAGACCTCCTTTTCATTGTGATGGTTGTTTAATTAGCTAAACACATTTTCATTTCTTCTTAAGCTGAACTAACCTGTATATATTTGAGGTTTGAGAAAAGATCTTGCTTAAAAGAAAACATAAATAATGTTTACATTACACAGCATTTTCCAGACCCATTTTATCTGACTCTGTGCATTCATCCTTCACCATCCTCTGTGTAACTTATATCATAGCACCTATAATTTTTCTTATATTTTCTCACATATAAATATCTCTCCTATAAGATTCTTTATACCAGGGTTGCCACAACAAAACACCATACACAGATTTAAACAACCGAAATGTATCATCTCACAATTCTGGAAGCTAGAAGTCCAAGATCAAGGTGCCAGGAGGTTTGGGGTTTTTCTGAGGCCTCTCTCCTTCACTTACAGATGGCACCTTCTTGCTGTGTCCTCACATGAATTTCTCTCTGTCTGTGTTGTCTATGTTCTAATATCTTCTTCTTATAAGGATGCCAGTCACATTGGATTAGGACTCATTCTAACAACTCTATGTCAACTGAGTTACCCTAACTGAGGGTTAGGGCTTCAACACATAAATTTTGGAGGGACATTTTGGCCCATCATAGCAGGGAAACTCATCTTTCTTCTTTAGATTTGGGATGGCTAGTGTAAATGTGCAAAAATAATTATGCTCTGAAATTAATCCAGGCTTTGTGGCATATCAAAATAACCACTTAAGTTATAATTACTTTATAAAATATATCACAGTAATTTCCTTCGAACTTTCTAGACACAAGTATTGCACTAGTCAGGTACTTTGGTTATCAATTTTGGTTACCACGAGCACATAAATATAGAAGGAATGAATTAGAAGTGTATAGGTAGCTCACAAAATTGATGTGAAAGCCAGAGAGAGGTACAGACATAGAAAATTGGCAAGAATCAACTGATGAAAAAACCACAGTTAAATATCTTTATGTGAAAAGTCTGGTTACAAGGTTGCTTCCCTAGTGGGCACTGGAAACGGCCTTTGTTAGCAATATCACCACCAGTTCCAGGTACTAGCTTCAGCTGCCATTGTCATCACCAGGGCAGAGTCTAAATTGCCTCCCTTCTCTGTGTCCTTCATTTAAGGATAAAAGCCTTTCTTTTTTTTTTTTTGAGACAGGGTCTTATTCAGTCACCCTGAGGTTGAGTGCTATGGCATCATAGCTGACAGTAACCTCGAACTCTTGGGTTCAAGTGATCCTCTTCCCTCAGCCTCCCCAGTAGCCAGGACTACAGGCACCTGCCACAACACCCAGCTGCTTTTTCTATTTTTACTAGAAATGGGGTCTCACTCTTTCTAAGACTGGTCTCAAACTCTTTATATGATTATAAAAGAGCTCAAGCAATCCGCTTGCCTCGGCCTCCCAAAGTGGTAGGATTACAGGCATGAGCTGGCCTAGAATAAAAGTCGGTTTAGGAATCACCTGAAGCAGGTGTCTGACATTTTTGGTGGTGAATAGGACCCTGGATTCCATTAAAATGCACTGATGGCAGGCTTCCCAAACATAAGAAGAGGGTCAAGATTCTGGACCACCAAAACATGATTAGCTCTCATAGTTTTGTCTGTCATACTGAAAAGCTCATCTTCCTTTTCATAAAGTAGCTTGAAAGTCTTGACTCCTATTATAACATTTTCAGGTAGAAATTGAGCTATTTCTAGGTAAAGTAAAAAAAAAATACTGACATATCAGATCCAATTTAGGTCAATATGATAGATGATTTTATGTATAAACTTAACTGGGCCATAAGGTGCCCAGATATTTTGTGAAATAGTATTCCATGTCTGTGGGAGTGTTTTGGATGAGATTAACAATAGAATATAAAGACTGAGTAAAGCAAATTGCCCTTCATAATGTGAGTGGGCCTCATCCAATCAGTAGAAGGCCTTACTGGAAAAAAAAGGCATACTTCCTTCTGGCAAGTCAAAATTGTGCCAGCAGACAGCTTTTGCCTTGAAAGTACAGTACTGGCTCTTCTCTGAATTTCCAGCATGCCAGTTCACTCTGTAAATTTTTGTATGTGCCAGACTCCATAATCATTTGAATGAATCAAGTATTATATTAATAGGGTGAGCACTATGTCACTTGAGAATAAGCTGTGTGCTCCATAACTGCAGTCTGGTATACTATAGCTCTCATATATGAAAGCTTCCCTTCAACTACTAGGATACCAGAGAAACTATAAAAGGAAATAATTGCACGGGTCATTTAATTTTTTTTATTTTGCTGAGTTTTTCTTTGTATTTCCAAGTACTTTGAAAGTACTTAAAAAAATTTTTTTTGCTCTTCCCAGTGGAAAATCATTCAGTATCTTTGTAATGAAGATTTATCAGAATTTAGCTTAGCTCATTTTACTCTATTAAATAAAACTTTTCCATTAAATTGTTTCCTTTATTACTCACTGCTTTCTATTGCAATACTTGCAAATACTCATTAGCTAGAGAGTTGAAGCAGAGTTAATTGAATAATTTTACATTACTTTTATTTCTTCATTTTATTACTGTTCTGCTAAAATTTTAGGATAATGAGAAACACCTATAATTTTAGTTTCGCCATAAGTTAATTTTTAAATTGAAATCTGGTATATTAAAATTATATTTTAAATCATCTAGAGAATAATCATATTGGAATTGTATGATGATAAAAGTGCTTGCCCTAAGTAGTTACCTAGTGCCTAACAAATTTCTGAGGACTTTTTCTTTCCTTCTTCCTTTCCTTTTCTTTTTCTTACAGGACTCTATACTTTCAAGACTGTTTTTTTTTTGTGTTGTTGTTTTGAGACAGAGCCTCAAGTTGTCACCCTGGATAGAGTGCTGTGGCATCACAGCTCACAGCAACCTCCAATTCCTGGGCTCCAGCGAGTCTCCTGCCTCTGCCTCCCAAGTAGCTGGGACTACAGGCACTGGCCTACAACACTCGGCCATTTTTTTTCTTTTTTTGCAGCCGTCATTGTTGTTTGGCGGGCTGGGGCTGGATTCGAACCCTCAAGCTCAGGTGTACGTGGCTAGCGCCTTAGCCTGTTGAGCCACAGGTGCCGAACCTTCAAGACTGTTTTGTTAACAACACAGATGGGATTCTAGGATGGTTTCTATAATGTGAATGTTATGAATTTTGATCCTTAAAACTTAGGAGTCTATATTACTGGGGAAAATGTGGAGCCTTACATGTAATAAAATTATTCTACTTTTCAAATGTTTAATGGCAACTTTATAATTTTCCGATTAATGTTCATAGTCAAAATGTTAAACAAAAGAACTGTGCTATTAATCATGATTGTTACAAAGGCTGTGGGATGTCGGGTAGTCTTTCTCGGCAGCCTGATCACTTCCTTTTTATACTGTTGCTACCTACAATCTCTGAAATAGGAGTTCTCATGCTTCCTTGTACCTAAAAAATCCCCTGGGAACTTATTGAAAATACCAGTTCCTCAGCCCACCTTCTAAACTCTGAATCAAAAGGTCTGGAATGAGACCAGGGAATCTGCATTTTAACAAGCTCCTCAAAGTGAGTCTGATCTAGATGGTCCAAGATCCACACACCAACTAGTGTTTGATATTTAAACTGAGTCAATGCAGTCCACTGAGATTTTTGGCCAAAATTTTCTTATAAAACTGAATCATTTATCCCATGTTAACTAGGTATGCTACTGGGGCCTGGGGCCTGCCTATTGTCACCAGGCATCACACTAGTTTGGAATGACTTGGTACTTGTAACCAGGGTTGAATGCATACAACTTTGAGTTGTACAGAATTTGAGTTTTCTTTTACACTTATTTAATGGGAAAATAAAATAAAGGAAAAAAAATCTACCATCCATCTCTTCTCAGACCTTAATAAAAATATGTTGCATTTGTTGCATGTACTTCTTTTTTTTTTTTTTTTTTATTTTAGAGACAAAGTCTCACTCTGTGCCCAGACTAGAGTATCATGGTATCAGCCTAACTCACAGCAACCTAAAACTCCTGGATAAAAGCAATCCTCCTGCCTCAGCCTTGCAAGTAGCTAGGACTATAGTTACCTGCTACCATGCCCAGCTAATTTTTCTATTTTTAGTAGAAACAGAGTCTCCCTCTTGCTCAAGCTGGTCTTGAACTCCTGAGTTCAAGCAGTCCACCCTTCTCGGCCTCCCAGAGTGCAATGGTTACAGGCGTGAGTCTTCATGACTTTTGAATGCTTATACATCTGTGTAAGCAAGGAAGAAAATAGCCTGTGAAACAAAAATTAAGACTTACTATTTAATATACTGTCTTATAAACACATAATGTTTTAAATTTGCCTTTCCTCTCTCAATAATAAATTTTTATATGTGTGAATGCAAAACATTTTGTGAATAAAGTAAGATTTGTTTAACAAAACCCCATTACATTAATTAAAAAATTCTTTTGCTCTTACGAACAGTGCTTTATTTAATTCTATTATTATACATCTTTATGTATTTATCCAATATTCACCTTAAAAAGTTTTTTTTTTTAATTTCAAAATATATAGAGGCAAATGTTTTGGTGACATGGATTACTTTTGCACTGCTTGAGTCAAAGTTATAAGTGTGCCCGTCCCCAGGTGCTGTATGTTGTACCCATGAAGCATGATTTCACCCTCTCCTCCTCCCGCTCCTACCTGCTTGATTTCCCTTTTCTGTATTCTTACATACCATTGTGAAGCACAGGACACAACTGTAGGTATAGTTTTTGTCTGTTTACCACTGTTTTCCTTCTCTCATGTTCTGTTTCTTAGGTGAATTGTGTCTACTAACATCCTGCTCTGGCTCCTCTTTTGGGCCAGGATCTTGGTAGGCCTAGAAATCACATGATTTCCATCCTCCCATTCCAAGCATGTGCTTGTGATCCAAATTGGACTAGAATATTTTCCGTGGACATTGCTGATAGAGCAATTTGGAGAGACTTACTCTGTCTGCCCTTGGCTGTTGTCCCTGGCCTTAAGGAGAAGCCTGTTTGTACAAAAAGCAACTAAGAAAAATATAGTGAAAAGTAGAGAGATAATAGATGATAGGTAGATAGGATTGACAGATAGTTAGAAAACATTTGAAACTCTGTATCTAGCCATGCCTGAAAGCTAGCACTACCTCTAAACTCCCCAGTTGTATGGGCTAATAAATTCCCATATTTTGCTTAAACTAGTTGATCTGGATCTCTCACTTATAATCAAAAGAGCCTTGACTTGGTGCCTGTAGTGGTTAGGGCGCTAGCCAAATACACCAGGGCTAACGGGTTCAAACCCATACCCAGCCTGCTAAACAACAATGACTACTACAACAAAAAAACAGCCCAGCATTGTGGTGGGCGCCTATAGTCCCAGCTTTTTAGGAGGCTGAGGCAAGAGATCGCTCAAGCCCAAGAGTTTAAGGTTGCTGTGAGCTATGACGCCACAGTACTCTACCTAGGGTGACAGAGTCTCAAAAAAAAAAGAAACCAAACAAACAAAAAGGAAGGGCCTTGATTAATACATGAAGCAGATAAAAAAACGAATAAAAATTCACCAGTTTTGTCAATACATTTTAATTTAATATTAATTTCCTATTTTGTAGTGACTATTTTAAAACACAGAAATTTTACTCTCAAGCTTACGTGATTTATCACTCGCTTCTCCCTAATTAAATATCTAACTTTGCAGGAATATTGCGCTTTAAGCAACACATGATTGTTTTCAGAAACTCAAAGTTTGGATAAATAAAACACTAAAAAGTTTGCATATGTTCACCTTTCAAACTGTTATTTTTTTATTTTATTTCTATTTTTTTTTACAAACTTATTTTATAATTTTTTAAATTCTTCTCTAGGGGCAATGAAAATATAGTTGTAATTATAAAAATTCTACTTACTCATAGCTTTTCAAGAACACATTATTATACAAAGAGATTATTACGTAATTTTGCCCGTTCATTGCACTGTTCCCACTTCTGAGAATTTGTGTGGTTTTATTTTTGTCATCCTCTCTCAGTACTTCCATAGTATGAGACACAACAGTATAGGAGCATACGAAGCTAAGGTAGTAGAATTGACATTATTCATAAACTAAGGACATACATACTTTCAGACCTCTTTATTTTTTTCAATTTCTAATTTGCCATATTAACAGGAAGCATAGCGTCTCTTCCTAAACTTCTTTCCTCTTAAATGATCCAAGAATTCTGGGAGATGACTGAATTCAAAGGAGATCCATTCTAACAAACAGAAATAGCACTGAAGTCTGCAATAGCTCTTCATCACCACAAGATGTCACAGAAGGAAGAGCTTACATGGCCTGACCACCCTCTGTGACAGGGAAACTCTTGCTGGTCCAAACCAGGCTCTAGAAATCCTTGACATCCCTTTGTTGTTTACTCCCATTCCCTGAGGGTCTTCCATTGTTTTCTAAAACACAATCAGCCTATAAACAAGCTCGATCCAGAGAAGCTTCTAAGTGCAAATTTTGCCCATGTTCAAGTCAGCCCTAAAACAGGAATGCTTAGGCCCTTACCTTTTGTTAGGCAGCTGGGGAGATCTTTTTATACTCATATAATTTTCTCCTTGTTCTTTCTTTCTTTCTTTTTAAAATTTACTTTTTGGGATTCATTGAGGGTACAAAGAATTCGGTTACACTGATTGCAGTTGTTAGATAAAGTCCCTCTTATAATTGTGTCCTGCCCCCCAAATGGTGTGCCATATACTGTGACACCCCTTCCCCTCCCTGCTCCCTACCTGCCACCACCTACTGCCTTTTTTTTTTTTTTTGCTCACTTTGTTGCCCTTGGTAGAGTGCTGTAGCATCATAGCTCACAGCAACCTCAAACTCTTGGGCTCAAAGCAATTCTCTTGCCTCAGTCTCCCCAGTAGCTGGGACTACAGGTGCCCACCACAATGCCTGGCTATTTTTTTAGAGATGAGGTATGGCTCTTGCTCAGGCTGATCTCAAACTCTTAAGCTCAGGCAATCAATCCACCTACCTTTGTGAAAGAATATTATATGCATAGGTACATTGCAAATGGGCAAAATATTTGAACGGACACTTCAGTAAAGAGGATGTATAGATGTCAGTTTAAGTACTTTAAAAAAGTGCTCAACCTAGTTGCTAGGAAAATGTACATAAAACTCACAATGAGATACACCTATTAGAATGGCCACAATTTAAGAGACTGACTACTGCAAGTGTTGGCAAAAATGCAGAGCAGTTTGAACTCTCATCCATTGTTGGTGAATGTAAAATCGTACAGTCCCATGGAAAACAATTTGACAGTTTTTTTAAAAGTTAAGCACGTCTGAGTCAGGTGTGGTGGCATGTACCTGTACTCTCAACTACCTGGGAGGCTAAAGCAGGGGGATTGCTTGAGGTGAGACTGGGGAACATAACAAGACCATGTCTCAAAGGAAAAAAAAAGTGAGACCTGCATCTATCGCCTGCTCCAGAAATTCCACACCCAAGTATTAATATTTATCTCAGAGAAATGAGGGTGCACATACAAACATACAAATATCTGTACAGGAATGTTTACAGGGGCTTAGCTTATAATCCTAGAAAATTTGAAACAACTCAAATGTCTATTCATTAACAGATGAATGGGAAAACAAATTATGATATGTCCACACAATGAGATACCACTCTGCATGAAAGAACTCAAACTATTGATATACGAAACAGTATAGATGAGCAGCAAAATAATTGTGCCGAGAGAAAGAAGCAAAAATAAACACATGCCATGTAGTTCCATTTATATTAAATTCTAGAAAATACAAACTAATTTATAATGACGTGAAGCCAATCAGTGGTTGCTTAGAGATGGGTGAAGCATGGGGAAAGCAGAAGAGAGGAAAGGATTATCAAGGGGCAAGAGGAAAGTTCTGGAATTTATGGGAATATTCATATACCTTGTTTGTAGGAAGGACTTCACAAGGGTCTGCGCAGGTGTACACTAGACACAAGAGATACTCATCAAATTGTATACGTTAATATACGGTAGGCTGTACATTAATTACCCCTCGATTACATGGAAGATAAAGAGCACTCTGTGTACATCCATTACATGCGTTTGTAACATGAATGTTTCAATTCATAGGTGGGGGGTTAAAATTTAGGTCATATTTTTTTGAAGGTATTTTCATTCCAAGTGACTTTGATCTCTTCAGGCTCTCTGTTGTGGTAAGTGTAAGAATACTAAGGGTGCTTTTTTCAAAAGTCAGTAGTTGCCATTGACAGGAAATCTAAGGGCCCCCTGAAGCAGCCTGTTCGCATCAGCAGGTCTTCAAGGTGCCAAGTAAGGAGAGTCCGTGGATGAGCCCCATGTGTTTACATGCAAGTGTGCACATGGTTTTTTTTTAACTCCACACAGATTATTTGCCCATATAAATGACCAAGGGCACAATGACATAGAAAAGCAATGCTACTGGCCAGGCATAGTGATTCATGCCTGTAATCCTAGCACTCTGGGAGGCCGAGGCAGGCAGATTACTTGAGCTTACGGGTTTGAGAGACCAGCCTGAGCCAGAGTGAGACCTCATCTCTCTTTTTTTTTTGAGACAGAGCCTTAAGCTGTCACCCTGGATAGAGTGCTATGGCATCACAGCTCACAGCAACCTCCAATTCCTGGGCTCAAGTGAGTCTCTTGCCTCTGCCTCCCAAGTAGCTGGGACTACAGGCACCCGCCACGGCCATTTTTTGGTTGCAGCCATCATTGTTGTTTGGCAGGCCCAGGCTGGATTCAAACCCACCAGCTCAGGTGTACGTGGCTGGCGTCTTAGCCTGTTGAGCCACAGGCGTTGAGCCGAGACCTCATCTCTTAAAAATAGCTGGGCGGATGCCTGTATTCCCAGCTACTTGGGAGGCTGAGGCAAGAGAATTGCCTAAGCCCTGGAGTTTGAGGTTGCTGTGAGCTATAACACCACAGCACTCTACTGAGGGCAACAAACTGAGGCTCTATCTCAAAAAAAAAAAAAGCAATGATAGTATAATTCTCAAAGTCTAGATTCTTCAGTATTAAATGATCCCATAAGAGAGCTGCCACCAAAATTACCTTCTACTGAAAATCTTTTCTCTCTCCCTTTTTTAAAGGGAAGGGTCTAACTGTACACTTAATCAATGTTTATTAAAATCCTAGGCTGTAGCATCTGTCACAGATTTAAGGTGACCTCAAAATAATCTCTGAGGATAAAGGATGGTTACTAAATTTATTTTATTTATTTATTTATTTATTTATTTATTTATTTATTTATTTTTGAGACAGAGCCTCAAGCTGTCACCCTGGATAGAGTGCCGTGGCATTACAGCTCACAGCAACAGTTCCTGGGCTCAAGTGAGTCTCCTGCCTCCGTCTCCCAAGTAGCTGGGCCTGCAGGCATCTGCCACAACACCCGGCCATTTTTTTTTTTTTGGTTGCAGCCATCATTATTGTTTGGTGGGCCTGGGCTGGATTCGAACCCACCAGCTCAAGTGTACGTGGCTAGCACTTTAGCCGGTTGAGCCACAGGCGCCGAGCCTACTAAATTTATTTTTACAAATAATTCCATAACATTTCCCAAAATGAAGGGCATCAAATGCAAGTGTAATACTGTCTTCATCTTGAGGGTGCGGAACTGTCATTACCTGTGAATAGGCCAATCCCTGGCTAAAAAAGTATATAGTTTTCTTCAAAGAAACATTGCACACCCTAAGGACAGGAATTTAGAACTGGCCTTGGGATAGGTAGAGGATCAGACTCTCTGTATCTTGAAATGAGGGGAACACGAAGTTCTTGTGCAGATACCCCAAATCTGTTCCATTTCAGTCATCCTTCCCCAGGGGAAGTGCTGGCCCCATATACTTAGGGTGACGGGTTCGAGCCCAGCCCTGGCCAAACTGCAACAAAAAAAAATAGCCAGGCATTGTGGCAGGTGCCTGTAGTCCCAGCTTTTCCGGAGGCTGAGGCAAGAGAATCGCCTAAGCCCAAGAGCTGGAGGTTGCTGTGAGCTATGTGATGCCACAGCACTCTACCGAGGGTCGTAGAGTTAGATTCTGTCTCTACAAAAAAAAAAAAAAAAAACCAGGCAGGCAAACAAAAACCAGTAGCAGGAGTCTGGAAGAGCAAACCAGCCATCCAGCGGTCTCTACTCACGTCCGGGTGTGCTGCTTTCAGGCGAATTCCAGTGGCAGAAAAGAGAAAAGGAGTTCCTCTTAAGGGCCGAACATGTGAGTTTGTGACCCTTTGTCATCAAAGGCTGCCTAAAGAGGTAGGGACAGTGTGAACTCTGCTGTATGGTCGAGATCTTCAGAACTGCTTTGTGAGAGTTCCCACCCCTGCTGAGGGCTCTGTGTAAACTCAGCCCACTCCTCCGCTCAAACGCGCAACGCACCTGCTGAGGCCGTGTGGGACATGGTCCCCTGCCTGTCATCTGTCAGTCAGGAAGGCCCCCTTCCGAGCTGAGCACCTCCTGAACTTGACCTCATTTTCATAGACTGGACATGCACCACATGTATGTATCAGGCCTGGTTCCTTACGTTGACCGTCTGCACATGTTGACCAGAACTTACAGAGGCTCTACTATAGCTAAAAACAATCAAAGCCATGTGGAATGAGACTGCTGGGGAAGGACGTGTGAAGTGGGCCCTAGGACAGAACCGTGAGGAGCAGCAGTATTTATAAGAGGAGGTGAAGTCCTTGCAGAAGAGACGGCAGGAGCAGCGGACGAGGCCACAGGGGCAGCGTGGTGCCAGCCCAGTCCTGGAAGCCAAGAGGGGCTGGGGAGACTGACATGCTGGCTGCTGCAAAGCGATCACATATCGCAGCTGCTGAACACTGTCCACTGGATCTGTATTTACAATTCAATAGCTGGTGGGAACGGCTTGAATCATCTTACTGCTCTAAGGTTTCTGTGTGAGTTTCTTATTCTTCCTGCCATAGACTGCTTACCTGACTGTCAGCCTTTGTTCTCTTTCTGAGCTCTGATTCCCCCGCTAGACATAGTTCTGCCTGAAATCCAGCCTAGAAAAATACACCCCACTAAGCTCTGGCCTGTGATGGAAATTAACGTGTGTTTCATGTCTACTCTAGGCCCGGTATATATTTTCCCCTTCAGGTAATCTCACAACAATCCTATAAAAGGCAAGAATATTTTCCCTCCTATTACATGTAGGAAAACAGGCTCAGAGAAATGGCGTTACTTGTGCCAAGTTCCACACTTGGCAGGTGGTAAAGCTGCGCTAAGAACCTAGGTCTGCCAGGCTCTGAAGCCAATGATTCTCCTACCTAGCTTCTCTGTCTGCTGAGCCCCAAATGGCTCATCCTGTGTTCAACCGCCTTTCTCAGGTGGTTCTCAGGCCTCAAGATCATTCCCCAAACTCCACCAGCTGCTGGCTAGATTTTTGTTCAACTCTAATGGGCCTTGAACCACAGAGTCGTTAGCCAGATGACTCCAGATATTATGGCTATCCAAAATTGCCTGCTATGGTTTCCCTCTCACTTAAGTTAATCTTGTGTTTGCTTAAGCTGAAAAAAAAGATTCTGTATTTGTGCAAACATTGTTAGAATCCTTTATTAAAGCAAAAAAATTAGTCAAGGGATAAAGGATAACACAACATAAAATGTTAAATCTTTTTTTTTTTTTTGAGAGAGAGCCTCAAGCTGTCACGCTGAATAGAGTGCTGTGGCATCACAGCTCACAGCAACCTCCAATTCCTGGGTTCAAGCGAGTCTTCTGCCTCTGCCTCCCAAGTAGCTGGGAGTATAGGAGTTCGCCACACTGCCTGGCCATTTTTTGGTTGTAGCCATCACTGTTGTTTTGGCAGACCCAGGCTGGATTTGAACCCACCAGCTCAGGTGTACGTGGCTGGGGTCTTAGCCCGTTGAGGGGGCCCACAGGTGCCAAGCCAAAATGTTAAATCTTTTATAAAGCATCATAAGTTGACATCAATCAGGGGTTAATAATGCCAGTCGGGTACCAACTTTTCTATATTCTGCTCCTCTGCTCACAGCTATTTGGTTCATCCCCCTCCCCTTCCTTAACAGTTTACCAGTAAGGTCCTAGTGTGCTCTGGGCAAAATCTTCAAGATTTATGATGGTAAGGGTCTGAATTGATCATGGAACTCAATATGAGATGAAAATACGAATTGATCATGGAACTCAATATGAGATGAAAATATGAAGAAAAGTGAATACAGTTTTAGACTACATTAATTAAAAAAATTGTATCTGGTGAAAGTTTTGGAGTATTGCAGATATGAAACATTCATAAATAATTATATGAACAATGTAGGCCATATGCTCAAAGATATGCAAAGTAAAAGGGGAGAAAAAGTGGATAGAGAAAGGACGGCCTTTGACTTGTGTGGAATTTTGGTAGATGGAGATGGAAGTCATTCAGACTGAGCCAATGTTAATGGTAGGAATAGAAGAGGAAAACGTGTCAAATCTGTGCAAAAAAAAAAAATTGGGGTCATATCGTTACTCTCTTCCAATACCATTGTTCTTCACTAGTTAGGCAAATAATAATTGGCATTTTTGGCCAGGTGCGGTGGCCCATGCCTGTAATCCTAGTACTCTGGGAGGCTGAGGTGGGTGGATTACCTGCGTTCACAGGTTCGAGACCAGCCTGAGCAAGTGCAAGACCCTGTCTCTAAAAAATAGCCAAGAATGGTGGCAGGCGCCTATAGTCCCAGCTACTCGGGAGGCTGAGGCAAGAGAATTGCTTGAGCCCAATAGTTTGAGGCTGTTGCTTTGAGGTATGACACCATGGCCCTTTACTGAGGGTGACAAAGTGAGACTCTGTCTCAAAAAAAAAAAAAGAAAAAAGAAATAGGGCAGCGCCTGTGACTCAAAGGAGTAGGGCACTGGCCCCATATACCAGAGGTGGTGGGTTCAAACCCAGGCCTGGCCCAAAACTACTAAATAAATAAATAAATAAATAAATAAATAAATAAATAAATTAATTAATTAATTAAAATAAATTGGCATTTTTGCTCATCAGTCATTTGTGAGCTAGGGAGACTGTATCAGTCCTCCCAGGCTCATCACCTGTGCATGTGCTGGAAGGAGCAATATTCTCCCCTGTGAGGCTCAGAGTTAGATCCAGGATTTGTGGTGACCTTGGGACTAACTGTTAGCCTGCTCAGGTCTCCTGACACTGGGGTCTGCCCCCAGCCCCTCAGGACGAGCACCCAACGGGCCAGTCCGTCTCCTCCTCACTTACCTGGTCGCTGACTTGGCTCAAGGAGTACTTTCCTCAAGCCCTACTGGGTAGTTAGCACTTCTTTACTATAAGTAATAGGAGCTTAAACAAAAGAAAATTTATTTTAATAAATTCTTATTAAAAGAATTTAGGAATGAGTCACAGACCCTAAGGGCCAGCTGCAGCTCTGTGGGAATCAGGAGCTGGGACCGCAGCCAGGATTCTGGAGTTGTCCCTCACCTCACTGTTGGCTTCCTTCATCTCTCTGAAGACTGGCGCCCTCTGCTGCCCACGTCCCCATGCAGAAAGCATGGCTGCCAGCAGCTCCTGTGTCCACCTGAGAGAGACTGACCTCGCTGCCCTTCCTTCAGCATCTGTGAAGAGACCCAGACTTGCTAATTTTGATATAATCTTCACCCAGGGTTAAGCAACCCTGGTCAGTGAAGAAGAAAAACTTTGCAAACCTGAGAGCCACCTGAGTAAATCTGTGGAGGAGCAGCTTACAGAGAAAAGGGAGGCCTGGGCCGACAACACATCCCTCTAGCACATTAACTGCCGTGTGAGTTGTATTCAACTCATGCTAGTTTTGAGCTCAGGGCCTCGTGAAGCATATAACTCCCACGTCTCTTTCCCTTGGGATCTGCCATGGGCTAAAAGCAAATTTTGCTTCCATGCATACCTGTTACAGAGTGGGCAAAACTGATGAGCATAACTTCTGATTACACATTTCACCGTGAACGTTTGCCTGGTGGCTCTTTGAAGAAAATCTACGTGAAAGTCGGGAGAGGCGTGATATTGCTGCACATACTTAGGGGGTATGATTCAAATGTCATCATCTAGGCCCGCCCAACGACCATGCCAGACACAACTAAATACTTGCGGAAAGAAAAAAAGACTCACTTCTCAGAAACAAATTCAATAAGTATGTAGTGAATCACATATAATTCCCATGGTGAGCAGTGCAAACATTGATAGTGCCATGTGACTTGCATATAACACACACAGAAAAACAATAACAATTTTTTCATTAAGTTAGAAAAGATCATTTTGATTTTGAAGTTTTTATTCTATTTCATAATAAATCTCTGTGGCTCCAAGGAAATCTTTTTTTTTTTTTTCTGGTATGGTAGTCAGTGTGCTGGGGTTGTGCTGTTGAAAATGGTGGACACTGGCCAGAGCTGGTTATTTAGTTGAAGATGTAAATTTCCGTAAAATGCAATAAAATGTAAGGTTGTGTTCCTTATACACATCAGCCTCATTTCGAGTGCTCAATTGCAGCAGGGGGTTCCTGGACCAGACACAGAACACTGTCATCCTTGCCCACATGTTAGACCATTCTCATGGAGAGTTCAGACATTTCTTGTTCTACCAGCAAAAGCATTAAGTGTTTCAGTCATAGAAATAGTAAATTTCTTTGGGACATGAACAACTGGAAAGCATTAATCCTGTCCTCTAATGACCAGGGAAGAGGGCTAGGATTACAGGTCTGAGCCCTCTCGCTTGGCCTGATATAACATCCTTATATTCTCAAATTTCTTGCCTTCAATTCCATTGTCTGCTACTCCCCGCTGAGATCTAGTTCGCCTCCAGCCTCTGAAAAAGACGCTCATTCTTCCACAGCAGGTCAGACACAGGGGGCTGGGAAATGGTTTTGACATTTTAACTTCTAGTTGTACCTTTCAGACCACTTCACCTTTGAAATTAATGCCATCCAACTTTTTCCTAGCAATGCTTAGCACGCATGGGTTGACACTGTTGTATAGTCTGGCTGTGCTCAGGGGAGAGAATTTTAGGAAGGAAGGGAATCTTGGCATTGGGTCTATGTCTATGACGACCATAAGAAATGTATGAAGTTGTGGTCTGATTGTGGTCATCAAACTGTCTGATTACCACAAGGAAAAACACGAATCCCCTCTTGTTTTAATCCCTCCTATTAGTCTCACTTCTCCTCTCCCCATCCCCCAACTGTCTCAGTCATCCCATTCCTGTGGAGTTTTGTGGGGCGGGGGCGGGGTGCAGTGCAAGATATCAGTGCTGGAAGACCTAGTCTGGAGGCTACAAAGGCCAAATGCCACATCATCACAGAATTTCCAATGCTTTCACATATCCAATGTACAATGCCTTGCTTGTTATACCTTGCTTTACATTACGTGATTATTAATAATTGATTTTAGTTGTTTGAAAATAAAATGCATAGTATTTCCAAAAACAGTCCTAAAATTCAATGGTCTTCTTAACATATCTTAAATATTACAACATAACTGATGTTTTAAGGTTAGCACATTTTTTCAGGCTGTCTAAAAAGAACTTACTTTTCCATGAAGCTTTCTAAGTTTCCTTGCCATTTATTAGATTTATAGCTGATTCTTTGAAAGATGATGGTGACCTTGACCTGCAGACAACAACAGCAGAATATGAATTTTTTGGAAGGCAGTAACATTGTCTTTCTTGGACAAAGTTTGCATTTCCTACTGAAAACAACTCTAAGAAATGATGCCAAGCTAATATGTATGATTATAGTAACTTCTCACCACATTTTTTTTCTCTTTCTTTTGATCTATTGATCTAGGTTTACTGCCCATGCCTCTAGCAGTTATTGAATCTTATGCCATTTGAATTCTCTATTTGATCTCACAAATGTGCATCCAAAGATGGTGCTCTTGCGCTGTGGTAAAACACATTGGGGCCCACAATGAAACCACAGAGAAAAGGACTCTCTAAAGAACCACCAGGGTGCAGCATCCCCGAGTGGCAGAAACCTTGTGGGAAATGGCAGTTTGTATAACTGGCTCTTTGAAGAACCATCAGTCCTTTGAGGCCCCGGGCAGGCATTTCTAACAGTGGCTACCTGGCAAGCTGGCAGAGCTTAGATTCCAGTATAGCTAGGATTATTTTATTTCTGGGTGGCTAACTGAGAGAAGTAGGAAGTGGACATCTCTCTCCATGTGGGTTCTATTTTTTAGGAATGAAACAGCAGGCTTAGCCTGTGGCTCAATGGGCTAAGGCGCCAGCCACATACACCTGAGCTGGCGGGTTCGAATCCAGCCCGGGCCCGCCAAACAACAGTGACGGCTGCAACCAAAAAAAAAAAAAATAGCTGGGCGTTGTGGTGGGCGCCTGTAGTCCCAGCTACTTGGGAGGCAGAGGCAAGAGACTTGCCTGAGCCCAGGAATTGGAGGTTGCTGTGAGCTGCGATGCCACAGCACTCTATCCAGGGTGACAGCTTGAGGCTCTGTCTCAAAAAAAAAAAAAAATGAAATAGCAGCAAATATGAACAACTGCTCTTAACAGCAGATAGTGTACTTTCTTCTAAAATGAGGACAATACTTAGAACACCCCAAATAGCAATACATCCCCTGACAAGAGGTCAAAATATCAGAAAAAGGAAAGTATCTTAATTAAATAGCATCTAAGTAATTTAGCATCATGAGTAAGATTCTTTAAAAGGGCTAAACCAAAGCCAACTTCCTAAGTAGAAATCTGTAGTCCTATCAGCTGCACAATTGCCACAGATCTTTGTGTTTTATACGCACAGTTGCTGCATCCCAATCTGGGAGATTTTCGAAGTGTGGTTCCTGGAAGTGCTATATCAGAATCACCTGTGTGGATGGCTTAAAATACATTTTTAGGCCCCAAGGCTCTAGATGGGACAGGAATTTGAATTTTTAAGCAGCTTACCTGATTTGTGTGTCAGCTAATATGTGAGGACACCTGAACTCTGCTCTCTGTCAATGCAACGATGGTTTTAAGAACACCGCCGTCGCAGCTCTTTCTTGGGAGACCCTCCTTTTCTCCCAGCCGGGGTCACCCTCAGCCTGCTACTTCTAACTGCTGCTCCAGCCCGCTGTCTGCCAACTACCTCTGCCCCCTCCCACAATGAGGTAGAGGGCACAGCGGCCTCCTGTGTGCTCAATCTCCACTTTTTCTGGCCCAGGCTTTAGTTCTACCCTTATACTTTATAAGCACACCCTCTTTTTCTTAAAGTGGGCAATCATTTTAAGCCTCAGCATTAAATAAAGCAGGAAATCACCACCACGAAAGTGAGTTTCAAGCAAACTTTTTATCCACTGATTCAGACAACAAAAAGGAGGTCAGTGGCAGCGGCCTCCTGGGCCGACAGGCCTTTCTTGTCCTTTCATTCATAAAAAGAAACACCGCTTAGGTAAAATGCCTATTTGACTTTTTTTTAATTCAAAAAAAAATGAGAGCTGTATCTTATTAAACAAATTAAACTACTTTTGTTCTTGAAGGTTTAGTTCTGTGGCCTTACTGAAATCTATTAGAAGCTTCTTACTCAATTGTAAAAATGAATTAATAGCATATCCCTCACATTGGATTATTAATTCTTTGTCATTAAGGATGAAATTAGTTCATAATAAATTCACCTACCACTGAAAACCTGATTTGATTTCAGCTCAAAAAAAAAAAAAAACAAGAATTAAGGACAATTGAATTTGGGTCTCCACCTATGTGTTCTGTGGTCTACTAAAGCTAGACCATATCCTAGGAGTTAGGATTTCTGGATCAGCATCTACTTATTACCCCCTTCTTGATATTTAATAGAAGTGGTTATTTCCCAAATCTTTTAGCTCTAGTCTCACAATCTTTTGGAAGAAAAAAAAAATACCAATAACAACCATAGGTTCTCATCCCCTCCAGAGAATAAGCATGGAAAAGAGAGTGGACAGGCTAGAATGGGGGGAAATGTAACGCGAAGCCAAATGTGGCTAGAACTAGTGGTTGGCAAAAGGGAAAAGGTGGCGTGGAGGACAAGTTCATCACTAGAAAAACATGTGAACACGCAACCTTTCAAGAAATAAATGTTTTTACTCTAATCAGGGCAACAACAATCAATGAAAAATAAATAAATGTTTTAAGTTTATTTTAATAGTGGATAAAACAAAAATATTGACACATTATGAAAAGGGGCATGCTGAGACTATGAATGCATTTTAATGAAAATAGAAATGAACACCAGAAGCCACAAAACTACAGGGAGCAGGTTCTTCACTAGGAGCTATTCTTCACAGCCTCATTCAAAGATGACATACACATCCTCATTCCACATTAAATTACATACACAAAAATAAATTAGAATGAAATTCATCTCTATGCACACAACCTGACACCCTTAGAAATCTGAAGCTTGTGCCAACTTAGAGCAAAGAGCAAAACTGGAAGATGATCGTGTAAGGAAAGACCATGAAGGGAGAAGACCAAATAGAGATTTAAGACTTCTGGTGTGGCTGTGCAGACACAGTTTAGTCCATAGTCTATGTTAATCACCATCTGTCAGGAGGAACCAGGGACCCAGCCTGCTTGGCTTGGTGGTAGAAATCCTTCTCACTGGCAGCAGCTTTCATTTCTTAATGCTGGAAATTTTTATCTCTTCTTCTTTCCCGTTACAGAGTAAAATGGAAACTTGCTAGCAGAACACATCTATCCACATGACGCTGACATAGCCTGCATTTCCCAGCTTATCCCATCTTCCTCTACGGGAGTTATTTTTCACTGCATTCTGAAGACAAAAGACCCTTGGTGACAATCAGTAAAGATCCTTAATGGGGGCAGACAGCTTTCTACTGAACTTGCAATTCCATCTCCAGAAAGCCACCAGGTATTAGAGTTCAAGCACAACACTTGGCTGCCCTTTGGGAGGGGCCCGATGGGCACGTCTTTCTCTCTTCCTTCACCTCTCACTGCCTGTTTTCACTCGCGGAACATGTGCAGGACCAAGATGCCACTTTCTTTGTGTTCCTCCTCGCTGGGAAAATGTTGGATTTTTGAGCCCAGATCCCCAGCTTATGTTACTGTACACCCCTTCACTATTATCTCAGTTGTGCTGCCTGGCAGAGGTGGTAGTGTTAAACTAGGAAGTAGTTTTTACAACCATTTGCATCTAACCTGGGGCCATCAGGAATTTATCCATCTGTCCAGCCAGTGGATAAATGAATGTCGGCACCAGTTCTGATGATGAGTGTGCCTCAGCACAGATGTTTGAACCGACAAGTCTACTCGGTGGCGTAACACCTACCAGGGTGGTATGGGAACCAAGGGAGGCTGGGGCTTTAGTCTTTGCAGACTCTTCCCTTGGGGCTTATTTCAGTGATTTGAGTAGCATGGGTTTTATTTTTTTGAAGAAACTTTAGCAATTTGTGGAATTTCTCCAGAAATTCTTTGAAAGATCATCTACAGAGGAAAAGTTCCACTGTTAGTTTTTGCTTCGTTGTGTTGTTTTTTTGAAGAACCCACAGAAGCAGTTTATTATTGTGCTCGATTTTCGGGATACTCCTTAGATTCATTTTTAGGTATCACGCGCACACTCTGTCTCTCTGTCCCCTCCTCCTCTCTCTTGGGTGTGAGGGAGGCTTTGCAATATGTTCCTGCAAGCGTTCTCAAAAGTGAGAAATGAGATTTTCAATCTTCTCATTCAAACAGTAACCGCCTGAAAAGCCAAGAAGTGGAGTGAGGGGGTGGAGTGGAGAGTGACAGATTGATGGAGATAAGAGGAAATGAATTTGGAAAAGGAGGGAGGAGCAAACCGATGCAGAGTTGTAAAAACCAGAAAAGCAATTCTAAATTAGATTTAGAAATGGCAGCCTGACAAGGTGAAGTTTTCTATAGGGAGAAAGTTGCTAGGCTGCCACATTTGAGATAGCCTGAAATTTTGGAAAAGTGGAAATTCAAAAAGCTAGAGCAGTCTGATCTTTTCTAGGAGGCAGGGATTGGAGGTGGGGGGAGCGGAGGCAAGCCTGGGGCAATTTCTCTGGGGGCGTTTACCTGAGTCTTTGCTGTGATTCGGTCAGGACAGCTTTTTTGTTTATGGAGAATTCATTGCACATCCGCTCTGGGAGTCAGACTTGAAGTCTGTAGAAAATTGGCCATAGGGACCCCTGCATGAGCTCAGTTCTAGAAAGAACCCTCACTCTTGGGCTCCCTGGGACTGCTTTGCTTTTAGGTCCAGGGCTTGCATTAACTATCTTAGTCTGTGTTGGCTCCTGCAAATATGCTTAGAAAGGAATGATTCAAGGGATCCCTCTGCTTCAAATCTCACTGCCTAATATCCAGGTTAGGGCGAGGAGAAGGATGTTATAGGAAAAAGCAATCAGAAATCTACATGGAGGCCTAATGGGGAAGACTAGTGTCCAGGTTCATGGCTTTCTGAACTTACGTGGAGTGTTTTTCCTTTGTCCAGCATGAAACTATTGACATACCTGTTGTCTCATCTCTAGCCCTTGTTCTCTGGAATGCCTAACTGCCTTGGTTATACTGCCCAGGGCCAGAGTTGTAGATCAGCCTCATCTCCCCATCTAGCACTAACATTTCTAGTGAGAATCAAATAAAATAATGTATACATAAGTGCTTTGTAAAGCAGTATCAGCACAATCCATATACATCATAGATACAATTATAATTTTATTCTTAAACTTCTCACTCCTTGTCCCCTTTTCCTGCTTTTGTCTCTCTTGTATATATACATCATGGGTGTGGACCTGTGGGTACTTAAGGGAAGAGTCATATCTTGATATGCTTGTATTGCTAGAAATAATGATTTAATAAGCTTAAAACTTATTTTCAATTGTTTATTATAAGTAGGTTAGGAATTGAATTAAGAAAATGAGTTAGGGGCTTTCCACTGGTCCTCACGCTTAAAGGTGGGAAGTCCCCTGGCTAGCTTTCTAAAAACTTTCTTGTTGTGTCTTGACTCTTCATTTTCCTCTCATCCTCTCATCTCCACCAGTCACTGGGAAGAACTCATGGTGTATTCTGGGACTGGTCCCCAACAACATGGAATGGTGTGAACATATTTGCAAAGCTTCATCAGAGAAATCTCTTTCTTTCTATGCCATTCTATAGTGTTATTTATAACTGGTATAGTGTTTGGATTCCAGTTAGTACCCTAGGGCATTTACAAGTGGTAGCGAACTCTTCCATATACACAGAAGTTAAGAGCAACACATATTGAGCAGACCAGGAAATGGAGAAAGCGCTTTTATAAGAAAGCATCTTTTTTCATCAGCCTCAGCATCCAGGACAAATTGAATTCAATAATCCCCATAAATCCTAAAGATGAACTTATTTTTTAAGACAAAGATGAATTCAGTGTCAGGGTTGTGCAAGAATATTATTGGGATTCCTTTTATCATCAAATATAGTACCTTTCCATTGAAAAGCCAAAGGCATTTTACAAAGACTGACAATGTCCTCACATCGTCATTCTTACATTGTTCCTCTTCAATGAATGGGCTTCATTACAAACAAAAAATAAGAATTTCCCCTTTATTTTGAAATGTCTCCTACAGAAGCTATTAACAGTGGATGGATAGTCACAATTCATGTATTTTGAAGAGTTTGCCTTGTTAGACTTAGAGAAGATAGAGGATTTTTATGGGTTTCTATATGTTTGAGTTGTTTTGATCCCAAAAGCTAATTGCACCAGAACAATTCCAGTGTACCTGAAAAGTGTCTCTCATAATTACTAACATTTACTTTTAAATTAAAAGAAGTATAGACTCTGACCATTATATGAAGTAAATATGAAGCAATTATCCAATTTACAAACTCACTGAAGTTCTCCGAATCAGTTAATGAAACTACCTCCTGCCATGTCTTCTAAGTTGCCCTGATTTAATTGTTTTACTAGAGATGTCAATCACACCGCCTGGCTGATCTGCACATTCCAGAGGAATGTGGTCTCTTCTTCATGCCCCACTGAAGGAAGAGCCCTGGGTAGTCACACTGGTACTATGTGCCCCTACCTCTCTGGACACAACTAGCTAGATGGGCACCTGACCCAATGGCAATCAGTGTATGATCAATTAGTGACCCATTAAGGAAGGATGATCTATCTTGGGCATTTTCGAGTGGGGCATTCCAAGAGAATAAGAGAGTTAGCCATAAGGGGGAGAAAGTGAGAGGGGTTAGCTAGAGAGTCTGGACCAGGTTTTCTGAGTGAGATAAACTACACATGAGCTGTCGTGAATGAGCAGATATTTAGAGACAGAGAAAAGAATCACAGATTAGAGGACAAAGAAGCCGGTTCATAGGAGAGGTGACCCCACGTACCACTGACATCTCCCGGGAAGACTTGAAGCAAGATCCGCCTTTCAGTTTCTTTTTCCCCTAGCTTGAGACTGGGCCCTACTCTGACCCCACTTCTGTATTTTGAGGACATTCCTTGTATCCACGTGTTTGTTTCCAATATCTTGACTTCATTGAGTTAGTTTGGGTCTTTGTACCTGGAATCAAAAAGGTTCCTTAAGACAGCGACCCTCCAGCCTGAGGTGGAGTATCAGACGCATTCATTGCTCAGTGTCCATGTCTGCAGTGTATGAATGCAGCCTTAGTCATTCACTTAAAACAAACAAAGAAACAACAGCAAACACTGTCTTCCCAGAACATCTTCCAACAAACATTTGAGATCAATATCTGTTCTGTAGGTGTTTTACTCTTCAGCAGGCTAAGTACATCTTTCAGCTCCTGAGCAGGATAACATGTTATCCTAATGAAAAAGGCATGGAAATAGGGGTGTTCATGGATTCTCAATGAATTCTCTCTGTCCTACTTGATTATGCTACTGTCCCCATTGGTATCATGACACATACTCAAAATACCCAACAATTTATGCTGCACTTTTCCCAAACACTACTTCTAGAAATTAGCCACTTTGTTTGGCCATCTAATATTCAAAGGCTATTCGACCATCTCTCATTATCATGCTCTGGCTTTGATTAGTGCTTTTTTTGTTTGTTTGTTTGATCGCTAAATGTAGTTGACATTACTAAAAATAAAACTAGAAAGACTCATAACTAAAATGTTCTATATTTTCATTAATGTTTACTCTCCTTGGTATTATTCATTAAACAATTAAATTACTATTAGCAGATAGTAATTGTAGTGTATAAAATGATAATGTCTATGATATCAAAAAAGTATATTTTGCTAATAGATTTTGATTTAAATGCTCACTGTTGATTGGTCATTTCCCCATAGAAATAAAAGATAACAGGGGTACGTTTTATATCTTACTTAGATTAATTGATATATTTATTCAAGAAATCCTCTTGGTGTCATGAGTAAATGTTATGAAAAGACAGTGAATTTTGAGCATATGGTCAGTGTGAAAAACATCTGTATAGGAACAGAATAAACTAAGATTGAATGGCGTAATGTCTGAGAATGGTTGCCACTTGTGTCTTTACAGAGGATTTCACTCCTAACTCTCAAGAAGGTGAAAAAATCCTTTACACTTCCTCAAGGAAGGGAATCATTTGATCATCAGTGATTTTTATTTTTTTTTCCCACCAGTGACATTATAAAATTATTTTTCTTCATTGGAAAAAAGAATCCTTATTTGAAATATACCTTTCAAATATATTTATTTACATATTAACTTCTTTTTTTTTTTTTTTTTTTTTGTGGAGACAGAGTCTCACTCTATCGCACTTGGTGGAGTGCTGTGGAGTCACAGCTCACAGCAACCTCCAGCTCCTGGGCTCAAGTGACTCTCTTGCCTCAGCCTCCCAAGCAGCTGGGACCACAGGCGCCCGCCACAGCACCCGGCTAATTTTTGATGCAGTTCGGCCGGGGCTGGGTTTGAACCCGCAGCCCTCGGTATATGGGGCCGGCGCCCTACTCGCTGAGCCACAGGCACCGCCCTACATATTAACTTCTTGAAAACATTCTGTTAATTCAGTATGCATTTAAAGCTACTATGAGCTTCGGATCAGCTTACCAGAATAAACCTTACCTTACTGACTTCATGGAATTTCAGTCAAACCCAAAGAAATTTAACATTCCTATGCTAAATGTTTATACAAACTAGTTTGACATTCAAACTAGCTTTCCTCTCAAACGGTTTTTGAGATGTTGGAAATAGCTCAGAATTCCACCAATATCTTCTGGTATTTCTAGGAAACACTAGGATAGGAACCACATAGTTACCACCTTTGTGGTCTTTCAGATTTCCCAGAGAAATCTTGGTATCAAAATGCTCATTTCCACTGCTAGCTCTGATGTGCTGTAGCTGTATCTGTAGCCAATAGATGTTCCTATCCTTTTTCATAGCTAACAGAACCTGGATTTGGTCAATTCTTATTTGGGGAGCAGCCATTTCAGGAGAAACGGACCCCTCATCCACTCAAGGAATGCCTTATGATTGGCTCTCTCTATTATCTATCTATCTATCTATATAAATTCCTTTGCTTCCTTTTGCATTTGATTGATTTGGTTGATTAATACATTACCTAGTTCCATCAATGAGAAGTAAGAGGAAGTTTTCTGACTTAAAGCAATCATGGTACTTTTGTGACAAAAATAAATCTGAGCAATGAGAAATCTGATGGGGGAGCTTTGTGAAATGCTTTCTTTATTCTTTTTTTTTTTTTTTGAGACAGAGCCTCAAGCTGTCGCCCTGGGTATAGTGTCGTGGCATCACAGCTCATAGCAACCTCCAATTCCTGGGCTCAAGCGAGTCTCCTGCCTCCGCCTCCCAAGTAGCTGGGACTGCAGGTGCCAGCCACAACGCCTGGCCATTTTTGTTTTGGTTGCAGCCGTCATTGTTGTTTGGCGGGCCCAGGCTGGATTCGAACCTGCCAGCTTAGGTGTACGTGGATGGCGCCTTAGCCCGCTGAGCCACAGGCGCCGAGCCGCCTTTTTTATTCTTAAAAACTGAAAGGCGGCAAAGATGTTTCACCTTATCTTTGTCTTGCCTATGGAGGTGCTTTGTAATAATATGATGCCTGGAGCTGCAGCAGTTATTCTGTGACCATGGGGGAACTGCTGGAGTATTGATGACTGGCAGACTGGAAAGATTAAAAGAACCTTGGCCCTGATGATTTGCTAGGTGACTTTATCAATTAATTCGGCAACTTTGCTACTTCTGGATCTCTTTTTACAAGTCACTTTTAGATACACTTTTCTAGGTATTTCTAATCCTTCCCCTTAAAATAATTTAATCCATATTAGATAAGCTTTATAATTTTTAAAATTTAGCAATAAACAAATGTATTCATGGAGTTTCCGAGTTTGGAGAAAACTTAAAGGTCATCTAGTATAATCAACTGATTATGTTAAGCTAATTAAAAATTTGGGAGCTGGGTGGAGTGGCTCACAACTGTGGTGCCTTCTACTTGGGAGGCTAAGATGAGAGGATCCCTTGATCCCAGGAGCTCAAGACCAGCCTGAGTAATATAGTGAGACCCCCATCTTTACAAAAAATAAAAAATAAATTAAAATTTTAGTGGGCAACCTCTAATTGCTATTAGATGTTGTGACGGTTGGCTTGTATTGACTGATATCCTGAAATTATTGTCAGATTGACCAAAATTAAATGGCATATTTTTATAGGAGGCAACCTGTTATGGACTGAATTGTCTCTCCCCGTGACATTCATGTTGAAACGCTTTAATGTGAAGGATCCAAATATCTTCTACCTCCTTAAAGGTAGAAGATATTTGGATTAGGGTTTTTAAAGAGGTAATTAAAGTTAAATGAGATCATAAGGGTGGGGTCTTAATGCAGTAGGCCTGGTGTTCCGAGGGATGTCTGCACACAGACAAGCACATACGAGGACATAGTGAGAAGTTGCTGTCTGTAAGTGGGAGAAGATCAACCTTCTGACACTTTGATATCAGATCAGGATTGTAAAAACATAAATTTCCCCTGTTTAAGCCACCCAGTGTGTGGGATTTTTTGGTAGTAGCCTGAGCAGACCAATACAAGACCCAACAAAATTGCTTTAAAAAATAAGCAAATTCGGGTTGGGTGCAGTGGGGTTTATCCCTGTAACTCTAGAACTTTCGTAGGCTGAGGTGTGAAGATTGCTTAGGCCAGGCTTTTGAGAGCAGTCTGGGCTAATAGTGAGACCCTTATCTCTACTAAATAAATAAAATAAATAAAGAAATAAATAAATAAATAAATAAATACATAAATAAATTTGCCAGGTGTGGTGGCAGGTGCCTATAGTCCTAACTACTTGGAAGGATGAGGCAGGAGGATTCCTTGAGCCCAGGAGTTTGAAGTTCCGGGGAGCTATGATCATACCACAGCATTCTGGTTCTAGGCAACAGAGCGAAACCCTGTCTAAAAAAAGAAAATAAGCAAATTTATCATCTCGTATAACTTTGGGAGAACATTTACAGGGTTGATTAATTAATAGCATTATGATGTAAACAAAGACCAGGATCTATTTATCTCTCTGCTCTGCCATCCTTAGCACATTGACTTTTAACCTTGAGTTTATTCATACCTAGAAGCAAGAGTGCTATACAAATCTCAAGGTTAATTCTGCACACTGATGTATTAAGCAAAAAAGCCAGGTTCCCATGCAAATTTGTTTAAGAATAAAGTAAACTTTCCCAGAAGGCCCCTATTAGGTGTTTTTTTAATGTGTCTCATTAGTCAAAATTGTGTCACATGCTTTTGCCTCAATAGTCCCTATCAAGGGGGATGGGATTACTGTGAAAGGATCAGATCAATTATGACTCAATCCCTGGGGCTGAGGCAGGGTCTAGTCTCCCCTGAAGCTGGTAGCCACCTTGAATCTGTTGGCCAGGAACTAGAGGGTAGGCAGAGGGGATGAGTTTTGGATAGGCAACCAACAGGTCTTGAATGTTTGTTCTATTTCTTGCTTTGACCCAATTTATTAACAATTTGTTAGCCTGGTACATCTTCTGATATGTAAAATTGCCAGTGCAAAGAAGACAGGATTGCAAGGAATATCCCTTAAGACTATTCAGCTTTTGGGCGGCTCCTGTGGCTCAGCGAGCAGGGCGCCGGCCCCATATACCGAAGGTGGCGGGTTCAAGCCCGGCCTCGGCCGAACTGCAAAACAAAAAAATAGCCGGGCGCTATGGCGGGCGCCTGTAGTCCCAGCTACTCAGGAGGCTGAGGCAAGACAATCGCTTAAGCCCAAGAGCTGGAGGTTGCTGTGAGCAGTGTGACGCCATGGCACTCTACCCAAGGCGATAAAGTGAGACTTTGTCTCTACAAAAAAAAAAAAAAAAAAAGACTATTCAGCTTTCTTTGACCTTATTCCACGCTTATTAAGCAATTTCTTTTGATTAATTAGGCTACCTAACTACTTTGATATCTGGTAGGAAGTGCTGTGGATAGCCACCTGACATATTTGGTACATTAGAAATGAATATCACATAATCTAAATTAGTAACTTCATGTTCTGACCTCACATAACAGTTTCATGAGCGTAATTAGAGTAAATAATTTGTTCATCTTCCTTTCAGTTTTTCCTTTGTTCTGGGCACTACCTTAGGTGCTAGAAATACACAAGTGAAAAGGGAGTGAGTTCTGCCCAGTTCCACAGGCAGCATTACCATTCAGGGAGCATGTTTCAGACACTGGGCTAGCGCTTTCCCTGCTTCCCAGTCATGGCTCCCTGTTACCTTTCTGACCTCACTTCCTGGAATTCTTTCCCTCACTCATTCTGCACCAGCCATGCTGGTCCATGAACCCTTGAAGCAATACGATAGACCCTCTGTAAGTTGACCACCCAAGGGCCTGTAACAAACTGGTCAACAAATGGAGGTGGTCAACACAGGAACTAGGCCTACTGCGCTGATACATACACGTCCGTAGGTCAGCTTATGGAGGTGGTCAGTTATGGAGGCTCTACTGTATTTTAGTTTTTCTTATCAGTCGGCCCTGGAGTTTCATGGCACCAGAGGGAATGGTGGACAATTCAATTTGAGAAAGCAATCTTTTGGTTTATTTGGCCCACTCTTTTTTTTTCAAAATTAATTCCTTCCTAGTCTTATCACATATTTGAAGAAAAAAGACCAGGGAGCTGTCATCCTTATTGTTCACACACACTGACTCAGTTTGATTTTCTAATTCATGGATTGAATTCATGGATGGGTCCCACGATACCCATGTCTGGGGAGTAGAGACCCCTTTCTTGTGTACACGGACATGTGGGGAGTTGTGCCAACCTGCTGAATACAGCAAGGAAAACATCTACAACCCCACCCATCATAATTTTAATGAACGTTAACTTATTAAAGGTTATCTGTTCCCATTTCTTTACATCATTTGCCTGACAGTATAAGCAATGATGTCTCTCCAGCTTCTGCTGCTTCATCCTGCTAAGGGTGAGGATTCAGGATATCATTTTGATGCCTGCTCCTTTTAAGGCAGGCCATTTATAGTTTTGCTGCATGGACATAATTTTAACCTTTTCAAAAGCAGCAGGGCTTGCTTCAGGGGAGAGGTGAAGTACATTAAAAACAATAGCCTTTCTCACAGTCTGGGCTGAACTATGGTTTGAGTCAGACAGCATTTTAATTGGTTTGGATTTTCGGTCCATTAAAGGAAAGCTCTAATTACATTTTACAATAGGTCACTAGGCAGAAATCTGCTTCATCTGCACAACGACTGTGGTTCCTTTTCATTTGACTGTGACATTGGAAGACACTTACTCTGTGCTGGGGAGCTGGAGCAACTGGTGGGGTGCCCCATTCTCCCAACCACATCAAAGCACTTTATACACCGCAGAGCCCAGAGGGAGGACACTCCAGTGCTCTGGCTCCTGTTATTTTATCCATTTCATCGCATCCAACATCAAGTTTAGGTTCTAGAGATGAGAAGGTGGTAGCTGCATTAGATGCAGGAGTTAGAGACCCCGCACGCTAATGTGAAGTTCTAAGAGATCTCTGGGCCGCGTGAGGAAAGCTCCTATCTTTCATCTTTAATAACCAGCTAAGGAATAAGGAGAGAGACTGCAACTCAGGACCTTTGCAGTGCCCCTTAGAAGGAAAGCATGCTTACTATACCTGTGATTTATTATTTGAAATAGTCTCAGAATGACCACAAAAAGTGGGAGGGGGAGAAAATACAAGATTCTTAGAGCCATAAACTTGCAGGCTTGGGGCTTTAGGGTAGCACTCAAACATGTTTACCATCTGCATTGGTATCACTGAAAATTAATTATATTCAAAAATCACTTCCAGGCCAGCACAGGGGCTCATGCCTGTAATCCCAGCACTTGGGAGGCCTAGGCAGGTGGATTGCCTGAGCTAACAGGTTCAAGATCAGCCTGAGCAAGAGCAAGACCCCATCTCTAAAAGATACCCAGGTGTTGTGCCGGGTGCCTGTAGTCCCAGCTACTTAGGAGACTGAGGCAAGCAGGTCACTTGAACCCAAGAGTATGAGTTTGTTGTGAGCTAAGATGCCATAGCACTGTACAGAGGGTGATAAAGAGAGACTCTGTCTCAAAAAACAAACAAACAAACAAAAAATCACTTCTAGCCATGGAAAAGCCTTACCCACAGGTAAAGTAGACTTTCTTTGCCTTTTAACTCTTTCTGGAAAGGATTTGTTTAATAAAAGACCAGTCCAAATAGGCATTTATTTTTAAGATGCCAATATATCAGCATTTGAAGATTTTAAAGTAAAAATATTCATCATTTCTTAGTCAAACTATAAAGTCCAAAATGTTCTGTGCCCCCCCCAAAATATAAATGTAAGCTAAAACCACAATGGGATACCATCTATTGGAATAACTATTATCAACAAAACAAAAGATAACAAGTGTTGGAAAGGATGTGAAGAAAAGATAGCCTTGCACACTGTTGGTGAGAATATAATTTAGTATAACACAATCACTATGGAAAATAGTATGGAGTTTCCTCAGAAAATTGGAAATAGAATTTCAGCAATTTTAGTACTTGGTATATACTGTAGCCAAAAAAAATGAAACCAGTGTATCATAGAGCTATCGGTACCCTGTGATTATTGCACCATTATTCACAGTAGCCAGGATATAGAATGAACCTAAGTGTCCCCAAGTGGGTGAATACATTTAAAAAATGTGATATTTATGCACAAGGCAACGCTATTCAGCCTATGAAAAAGAAGAAAAGCCTGGAATTTGTGACAACGTGGATGAATCTGGAGGACATCATTTAAACAAAATAAGCCAGGCACAGAGAGACAACATGGAACCATCTCACTCAGATGATGGAGCTAGCAAGTTAATCTCATAGAAATAAAGTGTAGAACGGGATCAGCATGGGCTGGGGCAGTTGGGGGAAGGGAGAAGTGACAGTGGTCACAGGGGACAAAATATCACTTAGGAGGATAAATTCAAAGAGGTCTACTGTATTGTACAACATCATGACTACGGTTAATGACTATATACTGTAATCTTGAAAAAAGCTAAGAAAATGGGCCAGGCGTGGGGGCTCACACCTGTAATCCTAGCACTCTGGGAGGCCAAGGCGGGTAGAGCACTTGGGCTTACAAGTTTGAGACCTGCCTGAGCTGGAGCAAGACTCCTGTCTCTGAAAAATAGCTGGGCGTTGTATAGGGCACCTGTAGTCCCAGCTACTTGGGAGGCTGAGACAAGAGACTTGCTTGAGCTCCAGAGTTTGAGATTGCTGTGAGCTATGACACCAAAGCACTCTACCAAGGGTGACAAAGAAAGACTCTGTCTTAAAAAAAAAAAGAAAAGAAAAAAGAAAAATGCTAAGAAAGTGGATGATAAGTGTTCTTACTATTAAGGTAAGTCTGCGAAGTAATGTGTATGTTAAGTAGCTAAATTTTAGTCATTCCACCATATATATATAGCCTTCAGAACATCCTGTTGGGCATAATAAATACATATACTTTTATGTCAATTAAAAAATAAGATAGGGCCACTGTAGCACAGAGGTTACGGTGCCAGCCACATAATACTGAAGGTAGCAGGTTCAAACCTGGCCCAGGCCAGCTAAAACAACAACAACAACAAATAGCCAGGCATTGTGGCAGATGCCTGTAGTCCCAGTTACTTGGGAGGCTGAGGCAAGAGAATCTCTTAAGCCCAAGAGTTTGAGGTTGCTGTGAGCTGTGACGCCATGAACTCTACCGAGGGTGACATAGTGAGACTCTGTCTCAAAAAAAAAAAAAGGAAAATAAAATAAAATAGGCTCAGTGCCTATAGCACAGTGGTTACAGCACCAGCCACATACACCAAAGTTGGTGGGTTCAAACCTTTCCTTGAAACCGGCCCAAGTCAGCTAACCAACAAAGACAACTGCAACAAAAAATAGTCGGGCATTGTGGTGGGCACCTTGTAGTCTCAGTTACTTGGGAGGCTGAAGCAAGAGACTCGCTTGAGCCCAAGAGTTGGAGGTTGCTGTGAGCTGTCTACAGAAGCCAACATAGTGAGACTCTGTCTCAAAAAAAAAAAAATACCTTTTAAATGTATAAAAGGCAAGCCTTGTCTTGACTAAATCTTAAATTCCATGCCCAGAGCTAAGCTCCTGAGGGTAGAACTGTGTCCCCATTGTGCTGGTTTCCCTGATACCTAGCACGGTACCAACTACAGAGGAAAGAGGAGAAAAGGAATAGTAAGTTCTCTCAGTTACAGAGAACGCAGGTGACAGAAAGGAAACACTTCAAACAAGAGTGAGAGACCAAGACAGAGTGAATGCTGGAGACAGTTTTCTCTTTCTTCCTCCAAAGTGTGTCTTCTTTGAGGTATTTTTTGGTGTCCTCCCACACATTTTAGGGTTTCCCATTTCAATGTCACAGCGCTGTACACTCACTTTTACTGTACTAAAGAGAGCCCCATGGAATCGAAGTCTTGCCTGGGTTTCCCCTCATTCCTGGGCCACTCAGTCCATCGCTGTGTGACTTGGGGGGAAGGCGGGCATCTTTTTTGTGGCTTAATTTCCCAGAGAAATTATCCTCATGAGGCACATGGGAGCTGAATAAATATTTGTAAAGAAATTAAAACTTTTTAGATTAAAAAAAATCCATCTGAGCCAGGGCGAAATCTTATTAGAGACAATACGCTTGAAGCACATTAGTGAAAATAGGGTCTTTTGTGGGCAATGCAAATGATTTTTGTCCTAATAACATTTTCATGATGCTAATTTAAAACATAGTCTTAGAGTCTCAATTCAAAATGAATGCATTTCTTTGACTTTTATGTCTTAAAAGAAGCCTGATTTTAAGAACCTAATTGATGATTAATTACACTGCCCTTTTTCATAGACCTGATAATAAAACACTGCACTTTCCCCCATACTTATGAAAATAATTACAGTATTCGGTTTTAGAATCATTTTTCCTAGACCTTCTTTCAAAAGTAAATGTACTTCCGTGCTAGTTATACCTTATCCTCACAGTATAACTGGTAAATATACAACATTCATTAGTTAGGATTTTCTCTCCGGAGAGACATTTCTTTATGTGATTTTAGCAAATAATGAATGCATCATTTTTAAGGTGCTCACTGTATAAAAGGGGGTTATTGCTGTGGATTGAAGTAGAGATGATGCTTTAAAGTTCTCACATTCTAAACGTCTGCACTTCCTCACACCTGCCACCGGCCTGGGTTTTCTCTCTTGGTGAAGGGCATGACCAGCTTTCAGAGCCCCAGTGGAAACTGGGACTTCTTTTCACTCATCATGCACATCAGTTACCAGGTCCTGTAATCTCTTCTTGTCTCTTCCCTTCTCTCCATTTTCTCTTCTCACCCCCAATGCCATTGATATAGCTCAGATTCTTACCATCTCTTATTTGGACTGGGGTGGTATTTTGGGGGGCACATTTCCACTGATAAATTAATGACTTTAAACTCCCCAATACACTATTTCTTTTATACTTGATGAAATTTTGAAAATTAAATGCATGCTCTATTTTTCTAATATTTTGTGTGTTACAAATATAAATTTTAGGAGGTGAGATAAAGATGAAGAAAACAATTTTTTAGAACCGTATTTATTAACAAAACAAGAGAAATTTTCTCACAAATAATAAAAATTTGTTGATGTATTTGAGGCTTCATTATTAAATATCATCTGACTTAAAATTTTTTTTCATTTTTAATTATTATGGATACATACCAGTTGTACATATTTATAGGGTACAGATGATGTTTTGATACAGGCATACAATGTGAATTAATCAAATCAAGGTAATTGAGGTATTCATCACCTCAGGCATATATTATTTCCTTGTATTAGGAACATTCCAATTTCACTCTTTTAGTTATTTTAAAGCATACCCCTAACTTATTTCTGATTATGGTCACTTTGTTATGCTATTAAATATTATTTATTCTAATTAACTATATTTTAGTATCCATTAATCATCCCCACTCTGTACCTCCTCCCCACTACCCTTCCCAGCCTTTCCTTTTGCTTTTTTAGGTCTACCAAGTTTTTGTCAAAAGGCGGGGGGCAATTCTAGAAAACAGTGACAGTAGCCTCTCCAAGACTGTTTTGTCTTCCAATTCCAAAATCACAGTTTTATACATAGAATTTCAAAGCAAAGACTACATTAAACCCTTATTTTAAATAATAATCAGCATAACCAGTGATCTATTACAACATATCCAATTCAGAAGTTAACCTCCTAAACCAATCCACCCAAACTACTCAAGATAGGCATCTTTAGGGTGGAAGCTAAATTTACAAAACAATAAGAGTGGGAGACAGGAGGTGAAGGTCACTTAGGACCTGAACCGACCAGACCAGCCCTGTCTGCCCTAGCCTGACTGACTCCGTTTTATTTTTACCACAGGACCTCTCATTTCCCACTCCTATTACTACATTTTACATCTATGAAATAGATTTTAAATGGAAATAATTACTACCATTTACTGCATTTGTCCAGGAATCGAACTTACTCCAGGAGGGATAGGTTTAAAGTTGTGCTGGCAGCAACATGCAGCGGGTTGACTGTGTTCCAGAGGCACACTAAACCCAGCAGCAGATGAAGGCATCTGAGAATAATTTGCTCCCCCAGCGCGACAACTGGAGCTTTTAACCCTCATCTCCACACAGTTCTGCAGTCCACCTGTCTGGTTTGAGTTTGCCGTTTTTCTCAGGAGGATAAGGCTAAATGCAGGAAAGATGTAATGCAGACAACTTGACTGCTGTAGGGGTCATGAGCAGGACATCCCAGAGGCCAGTCCACTTTCTCTGAGTTGTTTGTCAGGCTTTTCCTCCAAGTTCTAAGGATAATCTGATCATTGACTAAAATGTATGCAGGTTTCACAAGCAGGGCCAGAGGCCTCCTTTTAAGCAACTCAGAGTGTAGTGTAGTGTAGCTCGGGAGGTGGCCAGGCATGCCATGACAGAGATCAAAAGTCATCTGCTGGAAGCTGCCAGAAGGCACATTATGAATGGCGAGTTCAAGGCCAGTTGAGTAAGTTTCTTGATCTGGGTGGGGCTGTCACTGGAATGCAAGACAAATGGTTTTCTAATTCCAGAGAAATCAAGGAGAGACAAAAATAAATGTTTCAAATTTCATTAATAAATTCATAAGTTGCTGTAGACTATAAATGGCTTGAGAGATGGAAAAAGGGTTTTCTTGACTTTGGAGAAGACTACAGGTCATTGTGTGGTCACCAGAAATGTTACTGACCCATTCCCAGCCTTTGGTAACCATCATTCTAGCTCTGTCACCATGAGGTCAGATGTTTTAGTAGTTATCTCCCACATATGACTGAGAACGTTCAAGCTTTGTCTTTCTGTGCTTGGGATAGTTCACTTAACATAATGTTATCCAGTTCCATCCATGATAGGATGCCATTCTTTTTTTGTGGCTATATAATATTCCAATGTATATATGCACCACAGTTTCTTTTTCTGTTCATCCATTGATGGGCACTGAAATTGATTTCAAATCTTGGCTATTATGAATAGTACTGGAATAAACATGGGAGTGCCTGTGGTTATCCAGTTTTTGAAGCACCATTTGTTGAAGAGGCTGTCTTTTTTTCAATGCATGTTTTGATAACTTTGTCAAAGATAAGTTCACTATAGATGTGTGGATTTATTTCCGGGTTCTCTTTTCTGTTCCACTTATATACCTGTCTATTTTTATGCTAGTGTCATGCTGTTTTGATTATTACAACTTTGTAGTATAATTTTCAGTTAGGTAATGGGACAGTTTTGTTCTTTTTGCTCAGGGTGTGTTTGACTATTCAGGGCATTTTGTAGTTCCATGTAAATTTTAATATTAGTTTTTCCATTTCTGTGAATAATGTCATTGATATTTCAATGAGAATTGCTTTGAATCTGTAGATAGATTTGGGTAGTGTAGACATTTTTAACAATATTAATTCTTCCAATCCATGAGCATGGAATATTTTACTATTTTTTTGTGTCCTCTTCAGCTTCTTTCATCAATGTTTCATAGTTTGCCTTGTAGATATTTCACCTTGTTAGCTAAGTTTCTGCCTATGTTTTTTACTTTATTTGTTGCTACTATAAATGGGATTACTTTCTTGGTTCCTTTTTCAGGAACCTACTAATTTTTGTATGTTGATTTTTTTTATGTGTTCTAATAATTTTCGTATGCTGAATTTGTTTACGTGTTCTAACATAATACAAAATATACAAAATTTCTAATTCAGCATATGAAATATATGTTCTAATATAATATGAAATACTATATGAAAATTTTTGTATGCTAAATTTGTTTATATGTTCTAATAATCTTTGCGTGTGTGTATGTGTGTGTGGGGTCTTCAAGTTTCTGTAGATGTAAGATCATACTGTTCACAAACAAGGATACTTTGACTTCTTTCTATCTCATTTGGATGCTCTTTCTTTCTTGTATCTAATTGCTATAGCTAGAACTTCAGTATTACATCAAATAACAATGGTGAAAGTGGGAATCCTTTAAACATTTTATCTTTTTTAAGAGGGCAAACTATATTTTAATTTTTTTAAACAGTCTTATTAATATATGCTCGATAAAGAAAAAAAATTGCATATTCAACACGTAAAATTTTAACATACGCATATACCTGTGAACCCATCACCTCAATGAAGATAATATAGCAAACATACCCATCACCTCGACAATTTTCCTTGGGTCTTTTTTTTTCTCTTCTTTTTGGTGGTAAGAATACTTAATATGAGCTGTACACCCCTAGCGAATGTTTACCTGCATAATACAATATTGTTGATGATAGGCACTGTGGCATATAGCAGATCTCTCCCATAACTACAACTTTATGCTCATTGAACAACTCTCCATTTCTCCCTTCCTTTGACCCCTGATAACTCCCATTTTATTCTCTGCTTCTGTAGAGAATATTTTAAGCGCCTTGTATAAGTGGAATCAATAGATCAATAGACACGTTGAGAAAATGTGGTATTTATATGTATATGCACACACACTATGGAATTTTATTTAGCTTTAAAAAAGAAAGAAATCCAGTCATTTTTGAAAACAGAATAACCTGCAGGACTTGGTGCTAAGTGAAATAAGCTAGTCACAAAAGAACAAATACTGTAGAATTCTATCTACACGAGGTACCTAAAATATTTAACCATTTCACTATTTTCAAATTATTGTAAATGATAGCACATGCACAAAAGATGACAAATTGTAAGTGTGAAGTTTCTGAGATTCTTTCATCTCGTGAGTAGCCTCGTAGGTTTTTCATTCTCACTGTTAAAGTATCTTGCTAATTTTGATAATGTCATACTACCAATAGCTAATATCTTAAAGTATGACATGCAGTTTAAGTTTATATTTATGGATGTAAAGCAGTATTTCACATATATTCCATGTATCCCATTTATATTTTATGGATGTAAAGCTGGATAACTAGACTGTTTGGCCAACTTCCCAATGAAATATGTGGCCATTACTTTTAACTTAACCATGTGATTGAGGAAGAGTTTAGACAGAAAGAGAAGCTTCAGCTGTCATTTCCTTGTGCTTGAATTATTCATGTTATCTACAATCTACTCTCTCTTTGCAGCAATCTTTTAAAAATCATGCATTCTTTCTTCAAGGGCTAGTTTAGCTTACATTAGGTAGTATAAGCTATCACTCCATTTCCCTGGGTACATCTGAGCTGAAATAGGCCGTCTAAAGTATGTGGGACAAGGACTGTCATTGTGAATGGTTCCACGTCATAGAACTCTCTCTACTTTACCATCATGATAAATACCATATAGGCTTCTGGCACATGGACAAAGCAGAGATCTCAGTAGTAATTCATATTTTAGCTGCTAGTAAATCTTAATTTTTTCAGATGACAATAAGTATAACAAATATGTATGTACCAACAGAAGTTCTGATATTAATTTTGCACACCAAAATGTATCTCTGCTAGGATACATTTTTCCCAGTATAGACTCCAGTGGTGAATGAATATAATAGCATCTTCCCAACTTTTTGCTGACCTCTGGTCCACTTGGAACTACTCTCAACAGCTGCCACGGTCAACTTTTTAAGCATGCATAAATAGGCCAGGTGCAGTAACTCACGCTTGTAACCCTAGCACTCTGGGAGGCTGAGGCAGGTAGATTGCTCAAGCTCAGGAGTTGGAGACCAGCCTGAGCAAGACCCCATCACTACTAAAAATAAAAATAAAAGAAATCTAGCCAGGCATTGTGGCAGGTGCCTGTAGTCCTAACTCCTTCAGAGTCTGAGCCAGGAGATCACCTGAGCCCAACAGTTTGAGGTTGCTGTGAGCTACAATGATGCCAGGCACTCTACCCGGGGTGACAGAGTGAGATTCTGTCTCAAAAAAAAAAAGCACAAACGTTGAAGGTTTTTCCTTGCTTGAAGTACTATAGCATACTCTGCCCTCACTCCTTAGCTCTATGATCTACTCCCTGCCTGCACGGCCAGTCTTTTCAATCTTCCCCTTCAAACTTCCCCCTTTCCTGTCCGTCCTCTCATGCCAATACCCTTGCTGTTTCGCTAATACCGTCCATGCTTACACAAGCCTCCCTACTTTTGCTCATTTGGATTTCTGGCCTAGAAGTCTCTCTTCCAACTTTTCTGCAGGGTAAAAAATGCTTTCTCCTCTTTGCAACTAGTCTTCTGAATCATCTTTTCAAAGGAGTTTTTCCTTTCTACAGGGGGATTTCAATAGCCATATTGCATAACAGGACTTTGTCCTCAACTTCTGTCCCAGTTTCTAGTTTCTGTCCTTGAAGTCCAGCACCATCACTGAATTTGGAATTCATTAGACATCAGTCATCCCTATATCCTTAAAACTTCAGTAGATTTTTATTTCTCGCATTCTAGAGCACTAGCAATCCTCTTTACTATAGATAATTGTATCCTTAAAGCCCCAATGAACTCCACCTAGACATTTTCAAACACCTCTGTCTCTCTCCATAAATATCTTTCCTTGCTCTGCCTTTTTTTTTTTAACCAATGAAGAATCCTTATAAAGATATTCTAGCAAATAAATCTTTGACCTGTGCACAACTGAAAACATATGTGTTCAATATTTTCATTTCTGGTGACAGGCACTCTAAAAACCCTGATTGCAGCATTATACAATCCCCCCATGTAACAAAAACACTGGTACCCCCTTAATATTTTGAAATGAAGAAAATGTTTCTTCATCATTCCTGAATCTTCTTCCCTTTGTCCATTTCTCAGCAGTCCTGAAATGCTATTGATCTTTCCTTTGCACAATGTAACTCTAGGTCTTCTTTCTCATTACTATTGCCCTAGTTTAGGAAATGCTTGTCTAAAACAGTGGCTCTCAGCCTGGTATGGTAGCTCCCACCTGCAATCCCAGCACTTTGGCAGGCCAAGGAGAGAGGGTTGTTTGAGGCCAGGAGTTAGAGACCAGTCTGGACAATATCATGAGATCCCATTTGTACACAAAATAGAAAGAAAAATTAGCTGGGTGTGGTGGCATAGTACTTGAGAGAGTGAGGCCAGAGGATCACTTCAGCCCATGAGTTCAAGGCTGCAGTGGGCTATGATCATGCCAGTGAACTCCAGTTTGGCTGACAGAGTGAGACTTTGTCCCTAAAAAAAAAAATAAAATAAAACAGTGGCTCACAAACTACAGTGTGTATCAGCCTCACCTGGAGGACTTTTTATTACACAAATTGCTAGGCCCCAATCCCAGAGTTTCTAATTTAGCAGATTTGGGAATTTACAATTTCCAGGTGATGCTGAAGATGAAGCTGCTAATTGGGGATCACACATTAATGAGGGTGCTTTTCAACGCTTAATGTTCACATGATATTACAATATTGTACAACACACCATTTGCGGTGGCTCATGCCTGTAATTGTAGCACTCTGGAAGGCCAACTGGGTGGATTGCTTAAGCTCAGGAGCTGGAGACCAGCCTGAGCAAGAGTGAAACTCTATGTCCACTAAACATAGAAAAATTAGCCGGGCGTCGTGGCAGGTGCCCGTAGTGCCAGCTACTCAGGAGGCTAAGGCAAGAGGATTGCTCAAGCCCAAGAGTTTGAGGTTGCTGTGAGCTATGGTGCCATAGCACTCTACCAAGGGTCATGGAGTTACCCGCCTCACATATGTACCTATATGTTCTATAACATGTTCAACATGCAGATCAATAATTGTGAGATTCTGCACCTCTGTCCAGCTGATGTGAATGCTGAATGTGTGCAGAACACCCTCTAAAAGTAGCAGGGATTTAAAGAAGAGGTCTCAAATGCAAATGCTCACAGGTTCAGGCGGATAATATAAGTGAGTGAAGTGGTCTGGTGGTGTCTGTAGCCATCTATAGAATGCAAGCTCCATCGCACAAGGACGTTATCCATAATTATGGGCCCAGTGCTGCCATCTTCAGATTTTTCAGGAAAATAGCACTGTTCTATCAGTTGGGCATGGTGCCTGTAATCTACAGCAGTGATTTTCAATGGGTATGTTGTAACATTGGTATGACATGAAAATTGTTAAAGATCATTAATTAAATTATTTTTTAAAGAAGTTCAAAGCACAGTAAGTACATTACCCTTTTTTATTCTTTTTTTAATCAACATAATTAAAGTGTGCCATGGAAATTTAACTACGGGTTCAAGCGTACCATGAGATAAAAAAGGTTGAAAAACACGAAACTAGAGCTTTTCAAGAGCTGGACTATATATAACCTAGAATTAAGAAGAAAAAAAATTTTGGCTTTTAAAACAAAACTGCACTGATCAGTAGAGACCCTGTCTGTTT
>CAUYON010053625.1:0-22475 GCA_963573935.1 Arctocebus calabarensis | reverse complement strand
TGCTTGTTTTATAAAATCATTGTGGTCTATGAGTTTATGATAGTTTGAACTTTGTTATTTAATTTAATTCATTGCTTAATTACTGTTTTCCTGTGAATGATTATACTGTGATTAATATGTTAGCATAGCAGAATTCCCAGACAGTTTTTTGTTTGTTGGGAGGTTGGGCTTTGGGGGGGCAGAGTTAATACTTTCCATGAAATATCTTGTTTTATAACAGTGAAATAGCTTTCTCTTTTGTCTTGTGATTTTTCTTGAGGTGATATTGAAGTTTTTGTGTGAGTCATACTATTATACCTATCTTGAGTGTCTTGCTTGTACAGTATCACATCATACCTTTGTTTAATTGTTAATAAACTGTTCACTTGTTAAAAAATATATATATTTGATTTAATTTTGAATAGCACTTCAATAAACATGGGAATGCAGATACCTTTTTGACATCTTGATTTAATTTCCATTGACTACCTACCCAGGAGTGGTATTGCTGGGGCATATAGACTTCTACTATTAATTTTTTGGAGAAACGCCATACTGTTTTCCATAATAGTTGCAATAATTTACATTCCCCCACAGCACAGGAGGGTTCCCTTTTCTCCCTGTCCTTACAACACTTGTTATCCTTTGCCTTTTACATAATAGCTGTTCTAATACTCATAGGTATGAAGTGCTAATATTAGAGGTTGGTTTAAGATTGGTTTCCACCCTTCTATTAAATATTATTAATGCAAAATTATCCAATCATTTCTTCATTATTTATGACAACAAATACACTTTGACTTTTCATAAATTGTGAATAGATGCCAATCCATTAAATATGATGGCCTAAATATTACTAATATATTGGTTCATTATTCTGGCCAGATATGGTCAACTACAAATGTCTTAGTCTAAGAAAGCCCGCGTGAAAGTATTTTCTTCTCAAGCAGGCACTACCAAGACTTTATTTAAAACCATCTCTTTACAATGATCTCTAAATGTTTTTTCTGGCAAAAAAATCATGCTCAATAAAGTATGTTACATGGATGTCAACATCAATGAAGAAATGAATGATTAAACATAGAAAAATATTAACTTTCAATTTAAGCACAATCACAAGCTTTGGGTTTTGTACTCTTCTGTATCATCATTCATAAGGAGCAAACATTGGGTGAAAGTAATGAGTTATACCAACTATTCATTATGTAAATCCCGTTTGCAGAGCTGTCCTGACAAGCCCCATCTGACTATTATGTTGCAGGAGGCAACATTGTCCCCTGAATTAATGATAAATGCATCAGGACCTTTATCTAGTACACTGTTGGAGATGATTAAATTCATGGAATGTTTGCTTAATCTATTTTCCTTTTCCATACACTACGCTCTTTGCCTGAGGCAAGCCCATCTAATAATTTTCAATTGAACAAAACCATAACTTATGACCCAATAAATTATTAAGGAACCCTGCCTTGCATCTGATTCATCATTCATCTTACCACAATAGCAGAAAGCCTACTAAATTCTCTAACAAATTCTTGCCATGATAAATGGATCCATTAAAATGTAGGAGTACTTGTATATATGTGTTTATGTTTGTGTGTGTTTTTTTTACAAAATTATCCTGAAAATGTCATAGTAATAATATTCTTGTTCCAACAAGTTTAATCATCTAGTTACGTCATTTATAATATGCTTCTTAACCCTGGCAGTCCTCCAGAGGTACCCATTATATTTTCCCTGAGGTTAGATTTTTTTAAAAAAAGCTATGAAATATAGGATAATAAAACATAGCTTCTTATTTCTTCATCACCTTATTTTTATATGCTAACTTTATAAATGGGCTGTAAAAGTCCAAGAAGAGAACATTGTTTGAAAGGGTATGCTGTGTACTAAAAGTGGTGTAAACTAGGAGGGGTGCTGAGATGCTTACAACAGATAGAGAAATGCACTGGGTCAACAGAAAGCCGTAAGTTATACGCTTGACCTTCCACTTGGTGGTCAGTCACGTAAACACGCTCAAGCATATTTTTAAAGGATAAAAATTATTTGTACTTACCGGATGTATTTGGATGTAATGTCTGAGCCTACAATTCATCATAGCAATCAGTTAAAAAATAAATATGAGTTTCCATATGCCGATATTACCCACCAGGTATCACATAGAAAAGTGTCATGTTAATGATAGAAATGGAATATTTGACAGTATCAGAAAATATAATCTGCCTCCACAGTTAGATTTATTTTAAACTGGCATGAACACAGAATAAACTCACCAAATGTCAGAAGAGCGATCATAATTATAACTAATTTTTGTAATTGAAAACTGGTGATAGGGCAGCTTTCAAAATAATTGGCGTGTAAGAGAGAAAAAGAAAACTATCTACGTCCCCAAAATTCTATCACATCTCCTTTCATTTTAGATATTACTTGCTGTTCAGTGTTGATCACAAAGACTAAAGTTAGTAAAATTAAAATAAAGCCATTTTATTTCTTTTCAAACAATGTGGAAATTTTGCTTAAAAATAGTTATCATTTTGCATTGTTATACTTCTTATCTTAGGTTGACTGGTTAACTGATGCTTCTATTAAGGACCCTCATGCATAAAGTTCTATGTTTCTCTTTTGTTGGAAAGAAGATTTGTAAGAAATCATATAAACTACAATATGAATCAATTGTCCAATCTTCTTCCCTTTATTCCTAATGGTGCACTTGAGCCAGATGTATTTTTATGGATCAAAATAGAAAGAAAAAAAATAAAGAAGCAATAATGGTATGTTCCTGACTGAGAGTTTCCTGAACCCAATTACTTAATCAAAGGCAACTTGCTACCTGTGGTTCCAAAATAGCAGGGACAATGGCTTCAGGCTGTCAGACCGGGTCAGACAACTTCAGAGACTTGCCCTTCCAGCCTGCCCTCCCACATTTCCGATGTTTGATACCCTCAACTTATAAATAAATACTTGAACAAGACACTTAGAATAAAATTAGACAGAAAGAGAACACCCAAAGAAAATGTTCTACAAAAACAAATAATGGGACCTTGTGCACATATCTATCATACTTGTAATAAGTGGGAATGATTCTTCTGTGCTCTCATAACCGTGGCATAACCATGACCTCCTTAAATGGTCACCACCCATTTTGCTGTTGCAGATGGATAACCCACATGCTTCACCAAAAAAGAACAGCTGAAGGGCCTGAGTCTGAAAAAAAATAGATACATATATATATACACACACACACACACACACATATATATTTATCATATACATATGAGAAAGTCTCCGAGCAATATCCTAACCTCAAAAGAATTATTTCTGTTCTCTGAAACCAACAACGTTTATCAATGCTATCTCACCAAACTACCAAAGATGTTCAAATATAGTTTGTGTAAGAAACTTTTTTTTTTGAGACAGTCTCGCTCCTCTGCCTGGGTATAGTGCCCTGGTCTCATCATAGCTCACAGTAACCTCAATCTCTTGGGCTCAGGAGATCCTCTTGCCTCAGTCTCCTGAGTAGCTGGGACTACAGGTATCCACCACAATGCTGCCCAAGAGTCATTTTTATTGTATGGATTGTTGCAGTCGTAAATAGGAAGGTAATTATTCCATAAGATACAATTGTTCATGTCTTAACTGTATTTGGAGACAATTTAGACAAAAAGATGGAGAGAGCTGAGTTAATAAACCAAGTGAATCAAAGAGGTTATCAGTCTTGTGTGACTTTTAGAGATAAATATGACTGAAAAAACATAGAAAGTGGAAGTCAGTAGATTTTAAAGAACTAAGGCAGAGCCTTCTCTCTCTTCACTCATCCCTGGGGTTGGTCATTGCCCCACAGAGGAATTTCTTAGTGGTGGGTGTATGTATCTGTGAGTATGTGTGGGGGGTGGGGTGGAGTGGGGGGGTTGGATCGTTTATGCTGAAGGTCACTCCTAAAGTTACAATTTCTTATTCCATATTTTCTATTAAATTATTGTCAAATAAACTTCTATTATATCGGGAAAAGTTCTGATTTCTAGAATTGCTATAAACTATGGTGAACAAATATCTCAACTCAGAGACTGAAACACCTGCTTAGGCAAAATGCTTATGCATAGATTGAATACTTGGGTAGAAAATAAAAGCTTTTCAAAATTGGGCCAAATTGTGTCATTTGCTATTTAGATATGATGGTGCCTTTCTTAGCCAGGTATCAGATTATACAAATATTAAGCTGATAATATTAAAATTCCTTGGAAATATCCTATTCAGAGAGAGAAGGAGAGAAATTATTCATCCCTTGATACCTCATTTATCATGAAAAGTTACAGCAAAGAAAACAGATTGATTTCATTTCTTCTTAGCACAATGTGAAGTTCCTATCATTGAAGCATGAAGGAAGAAAATGTATTGGTTCATATAAATAAATAATTAGACAAACATTATGAACATTCTTAGTTTATTGGAAAAAAGCCTTCCCAGCTAGTATAGTTGAAGACTTCAGTTTATCTCTCTAGTCATGAAATCACACATATTAGGGAATTATTGATTCATCAAAAACACTCCAAACTTGACGGCTGTGACAACAATCATTGAATCTCACTGTCACACACATTTGTGTGGTGGCGGCTGAGGTGAGAGGTGCTAGACTGGACGTTCTGGTCAAGGCACAGGTCTTGTTGGGCTGACTCCCCCCTGCATGTCGGCCCATGTTGCATCACAACCGCTCTGCGCACATCCTGTGTGGAAAACAAGGTAAAGGGGGCAGAGAGCAACATGGAGAAAGTTTCTCTTGTGGGGGTAGAATCTCAGAGACATACCTGGGAAACACAATTCCTCAGAAGACTGAGCTGGAGAAATGTCACGATGCCACTTCCCCCCAGATCCCCTGTTCAGGACAAGCCCTTGGCCTGGACCCATATTTAATGTAGTAGGTTTATACTTCCACATGTCAGAGGATATAACTGCAAATTTACATTTCAAAGGGATGAATTACAGAGAGAGATAATAAACGTGGTCCAGTATTTCAGTCTCCTACCATTTGCGCTCTGACGAAATAAAATACTCTCACTTCCACCACAGACTCCAAAATTTCTAAATGAATCACAGAATCAGGATCGAAATTTATGGAATTCCAGCATACCTCAGTATATCATTCCTAATTTCATCTGGAGAGTGTCACCCTAACCAGGAGAAATAATTGACTATTTTCATACCAAACACACATTAATAAGAGATGGGATATTCTACCAATCCCAGGCAAGATGGGAAAATCAGAGGTTCGTAGCAGTCGCTGGTTTACAGCAACTCTGATTTCACACTGGACCAATGGCCTGATCCTTCTGGGCTGAATTTACGATATTCTGTTCTCTCCAGTTTATTTCAGGGGGCAGCTTTAACATATGTGCCAGCATAACGTAGCATGTGTTGCCTTTTATCAGCTTCCTCTACTGCATAATATATGTTGCTATACATCACTCTCCTCCAAATCATTTATGCCATATTTAAATACTTTGTTATAGAAGAACTGCATTTTTATGGGCAAATTTGTATATGGGGTAGTTATTGTTATGTAATAATCCATCCCAAATGCAGTGGTTTGAAGCAGTGTTCACACGTGAATATGTGTTTGCTGGACACCAGCTAACCAGCGTGGTACAGGCTGGGGGGCTCTTCCTAAAGCTGAACACTTGCCTGGTTTTTCTCCCTCTTGATGTTGAGCTTAGATCTGCTGTCTGTTTATCCTTCCTGGGGCTATCCTGAGAGTCCAGCAGCTACTTATGGTGAAAGAAGCGGAAAAGAATGAATAGAAACACACTGTGGTTAAGTTAAAAATGAGCATAACTACTTCCCCTCCCATCAGAATACGCACCTCTATTTCTACCCTTAAATATAGGCATGACTTGTGATGGCAAATGGAACGTTGCTGACTGTGATTCACATGGAGAATGAGAACATATCTGGACATGAGTAGCTGTTCTGTTCAACCTCATGAATGAGAACTAACCAGACTTCTAAACCCCAAGAGATGAGAAGGAACAGATAACAAGCTGACAGTGTTGGGTTGAACCACCAGCCTCCCCAACACGGTACAGAACTTTCGAACCAACACATTCATCTTACAGACATGTGCAACCAAATTGATCAAACCGCTGAAATCACAAGTTATCAGAATAAATGTTTATGTGTGTTGCTCTTGTAAGCAACTAAATTGGTGGATAATTTGTTGCACAGGAAGAAAAACCACCTGATACTGTAATTGGTACCCGAAAATGGGTTGCTGTCTACACAAAACTTAAAAGCTTTGAGCATTAACTTTGAAAATATGCAGTATGTCCATCTACCCACGAATGGATTAATAAATTGTGGTACATTTCTTTTCCTTAAAGAAAGATGGAGACTTTACCTCTTTTGTGTTTACATGGATGGAGCTGGAACATCATCAAATTTATAATGGCTAATTAAATCTGCAAGCACTGAAAAAAATAACAATTTTTAAATCTATAACTGTATTTGAAATTTAAAATATATCCACTCTTTTCTCTGCATTTTTCACCTATGTACATAAATTGTCTCGTTCTAACAGGCCACAGTAAGTAGATTTTTGTTACAGTATATGTGGTTTTACATGGCTATATCACCTATATGTAAATTTGTTCACCCATACTCAGAATAATAGATAAGGAAAATATATAAAGAAAGTAGAATGTGTATTTAGAATGTTTTCATTTGTCTCTGTTATTTGGACTAAATGAAGTTCTACACATATTAATGTGTTATTTTCCTGCAACTATTAAAGCATGATTATCCTATTTTTAAATGTGAATTTGTGTTCTGAATATAATCGACATAACTGACATGATTTATCTTAACTAAAATTATTTTTTAATTGGATTTTATGCTTTATTCTCGGAATTTTATACTTTGTCCATATATGAAAGGAATCCATCCTTTTTATATTATTGAAAGATTCCTCTCAGGTAACAGTGTGCATTAGTGTGGAGAAGATCACGTAGCATTGGGCCCATGTTCTCCTTATCTGTGTAAGTTGTGCTCACAGGACTTATCCACATTTATCATAGGAGACGTGAAAGTACTATATGATGCTTTTACAGAATATTAATCACAAGCAGTGTGTGTTTTCACTAAAATTCCAGTTTCTTTTATTTTTCTCTTTTTAAATAATTTTGGATGTAAAATATTGACCAATTGACCAATTAAATAAATGAAATGTAATAACCTAGTGACTTCATTGTATGAAATATATACAATGAATATGTTTCATAGTGATACCATTTATAGACTTAAAAAGAAGAGAAATACCATGGAATACTATTGAGCCATCAAAAAGATGGAGACTTTACATCTTTTGTATTAACCTGGATGGAAGTGGAACACATTAGTCTTAGTAAAACTTCGTAAGAATGGAGAAGGAAAATCCTATGTACTCAATTCTGATATGAGGACAATTAGCGACCTAGTACATGGAGGGTGGAAGAAGGGGAGAGCAGAAAGAGAGGGAGGGAGGGAAAAGGGGGACTTTACCTAACAAATGCAATCAATGTAACCTTGTTCTTAGTATCCGCAATGAATCCCCAACAATAAAATTAAATAAACACTCAAAAAAAGAAGAGAAATATTGTGTATTATTTTTCTATTGCTATTATAACAAATTTCAACAAACTAGCTTCTCCTTCCTCATCTCACCTGTAAAAATCCAAAGAGGTTTTCCATCTTTGGCAACCTGTCTAAACTCATACTGGCTACTCATTCAATGGGAGGGCCCCCAGCCTACATTCCTTTGGGTTGCTCCCCTTTGCCATCTCCTTGGACAGGGTCATCTGCAGGGGGTGTAAACATTAACCTCAGTAAAAAAGGAAGGAAAGAGGGAATTTTACATTCCCTTTTTCTAGATCAACTTTAATGCTTAATGATGTCAAATAGTTTAAGAATATGCACTATACACATTTTAGATTTTTATTACATGTTACATATATGAAAAACAAAGTATGTTTAAAGCAACTTAAAGTGCCCAAAAGTATCTTAAAATACAGTGAAATCATACATAGAGTATAATTTTTAAATTGTATGAATGAAATAAAAATCAAAGTAAATTTGTAATTAATGAATAAGCCATTAAGCAAACAGTTACTGAAACAGTTTGTGGTTATACAAAATGAAGGAAGATTACATTAAACGTATGTTAAACAAAGATAAAGTTATTAAATGATAGTTTACATCCAAAGTACACAGGACCTTGACATAGAAAAATCGTGCAAGAAAATCCTCCAGGAACTCTGTCAGGCAGGAATTCACTGTGAGAAGCTCTGTTTGCTTTGGGCACAGGAAATTACGACAAGTTTTCTAACATAAACTTAGAAAAAAAATCGAGTAATTTAGAGGTAATTGAATTCAAGTCACTAAATATTAAATGAATGTCATTTTAGACTTTCAGCCTCCAGCCATTTTGTCATATTTCACATTTGTTTCATCCAGAAAGTGTGCTCAACTGAATTAGGTAGAAAAATAATAGGTTGACCACTGGATTGGAAGCACAGCTGATTCTGATACAGGACAAGGCGGCCCTATGACCTGCCACCTTGGCCCTGGCGGTGCTGATGCTGTGGTGGATGGAGGAACCAGCTTGCTGGAAGGGCCGCACACATGTGGGGAGAGACACTAGTGCATCATTGCGAATTACTGGCAAATCATTACGAATCTGCACAACTTTTCTGTAAATGTAAAATCATTCCCAATTTAAATATTTCTTTAAAACAAAAAGAAATGACCTTAGCTTTTTTCTAAGGAGTATTCATGATGTTGTCCCAAAAAAACATTTTAAAAAATAAATTGAACTCCTGTTATCTGAAAGATACAGTGAGTTCCAGTGAGTATTATTTAAGTGTTTACCTTCTTGTTTACTTTCCTGAATATTATCTCTCCTCCAATGTTTAGCTTTTAGCTTAATTAAAAATCTAGACTATGAAAGAAAGAAAAAGCAGTGTAGTAATTCACTTTACTTCTGTTAATATGTCAAATATTCCGACTGTTTATCAGACAGATATCACCACACATATTTAATTGTAAGTATTGTGCAGGCTATTTGGAATTGGCCAAACAATTACTAATCGTTATCTTTGCAATGTAGAATGACAGAATGTTTCCCTAACAATGTTTTTGTAGAATGAAATTTTATGTTATTCCACAAAGTTTAACATAATTGTAATGTAAATGTGACAAAATGTAAATTGCTTATTTAAACAAAGAAATATTTTATCACCTTGCAAAGATAAGAGAATTGGTTAATTGTCTATTATTTAGGAAATGATATTGTAGAGATTCTAACATCATTAAATCCCTTACACTCTAACTTTGGTTATTACAAATTTATTATTTGTGAGAAAACAATTGTTAATCCATTGTATTTTATCAGTATAATTACTCAGGTAACTCTCTATGAAAATAAATGGATTATATTATATTGTAAATAAACCCAGGTAAAATGGAGTGGTCTCACACCAGTTGGCACAGGTAATGCTTGATTTCACATCTGTCTACTCCCAATCCCTTCTCATAATTATTTCTACTACCTTCAAAGGACAGAGGATAGCATTTAATAAATGTTTATGGGTGCATTAAATACTTCAATTATATATGATAATATACTCAAGGAAACATAATATAAGAACTATTTAAATTTTAAAACAATAAACAGGGATAAAGTATACAAAAATCTATGTACTTATTTTGAGGATTTTTTTTATCGTTACCCTAGATATTCTAGGTAAAAGGGATATGAAACAGTGTTGCTTCAGATTAGTGCTGACTTCCATTAACTATTATTTTCACAGTAAGTGCAGATTTTAAAGAAGCTAGAAAATAATAAAATTAATATGAAGGGAAAATATTGTATAATTAACAAGACTAGGTTGTTGCCTAATAGTGAAACATTTCTATTTCCACTTTTATAGAATGATATTACCTTTTTCCTAAAATTGTTATAAATTTGAGACTTAGAAAAAAATGAGACTTCTATCAGTCTCTGAAATGCATGTTATTTTAAAAGCAACAAAATAACTTTTTCAATAACATAATTATATTTATTTTTCAGTATTATATTTTGCATAAATAGTAATACATTTTAGTCTATGTAACTAATCTCAAAATACATTCTTGATGATGAACTAACATACTTTATTTTAAAATCATATTGAAATTAAATATTTCATTTATTAATGTTGGAAATACATTTCACATTTTGTATGTATTAAAAAGAACTGCAGTGAGAAAAATATTCTGTATGACATCAAATATGTCTATCATGGGAAGAAATGAACAGATAAACAGCAGGTTTTAGGGGGAATGGAGAATGAGGGAAAGTAAGCAAGAGTTTCGTAAATATTTCTCCTAACTTCTTAAGTTTAGAAATTGTAAGATAACTTGAAACATTAAGATATGTGCATCTGTAGAATTTAATGCTACTATATATTAATTACATGTGTGTTTTATTAAAGCATTCTCCATCATGATTTTGATAATATTTAAATATGCCTTTGAGCATATTTATTGGTATTTTTAAATGATGATATCTTTGTCTGACTAAATAGCTATCTTTGGGAGATAAAAGAAAGAATTGAACTTGACTTTCTCTGTGTTTAAAAAAATATATTACCTATGACAAACTTCTGCTCATATGGAGATAATCCTGACATCATCTTGGTATCTGACTGGCATAACTCTTCCTTCCTTTGTAACCATGACGAATCCCTCAATTCCTAGAAATTCACCTAAGACATGAAATTAACAACTTGATTTTTTTGTACAAAGTCCTTTTGGAGACAAAGTTGACAAAGAGGGGCGGTGCCTGTGGCTCAAAGGAGTAGGGCGCCAGACCCATATACCAGAGGTGGCGGGTTCAAACCTGGCCCCGGCCAAAAAAAAGAAAGAAAGAAAAAAAGTTGACAAAGAGTGAAACAAACAAAAAAGAAGAGAGGGAAAAAAGGAACAAAAGAAATGCTGAGAAAAGAAATACTGAGAAAAGAAGGAAACACAGCTAACTAATAATAACTGAATAACAATTTGTATTTCATGAGGCTGTGGCGCCCTCCCATGCTTTCATTGTGCACCTTTACCCCTCTCTTACATAGAGGATTATTCTTTCCTTGTATACATACATCAAAGAAATAGAAGGAAAGGGTCATCCCAGGTAAGGCAGTTACTTACAGTTGATAACTGAAAGCAGTGGAGCTTTTTTAGCCACTTAGCTATTACCAAGGGGGAAAATACGTTCAACTTATTCTTCAGGGAACTCGGAGTCTAAATAATGCATTACTACTTAGAGTATGAATAATATGCCTTTTGCATAAAACAAATCACAACTAAATTAGCAGTTTTTGTTTCCTACGTTGTCACAGAGTTTTTGATTTCCTGCATGAAAATCATTTTTCCCCTTTTCATTTCCCCTGTTTATAGTCAGGAGATACGAAGTACCATGGCTTTTGTCCTCTCTCCTTTTAAACAAAGTTATTACAAGGAATTGTAAAACAAAAGGTTGCAGTATGAAAATACATAAGACAAAAGGATTAAAGCCAGATTTTGAAGTACGTTTAACTTGATGCCCTTTAAAAAATTTACTTATATAGCTTCCAAAATTGCATCTATAATAAAAAGGGATGTACAATTTTTATGCAATTTATTTAAAACACTTTAGTCAAAACAATATCTTTTTTCTTTGTTTGAACTTTCCAAGGAATTGAATTTATACTTGTGTGCTCACAGATATTTAAAGTTCGATAATTGTTAAATAACAGAATGCTTAAAATCACCAGCTTCAAGTTTAGAGAAACCTGCTTAAGGTTCCATATAAACCATTTGCCAGCTGTGAGACTTCCACTAAATTACTTAACTGTTCAACACTTCAGCTCCCTCACGTGTAATAGTGGAAAGGATTAAATGTTATAAGGCACGTAAAATCCTTAGCCCACATTGCATGGTATATTACCTGTTCAACAATATTTGAAGGGGTCATTATATTTATTTTAAGTGTAAATTGCTAACATATGATGACTATAGACCTACAAATGTACTTTTCATTTTATCAAAACAACACAGAGTTCTTAGACAATTTAGTCATAAGCATTTTAAGGAAATGGAATTTCAGAACCAATTTCAGTAATATTTTCCATACACACATGAGATCTACAACTTTACTTGGTGCCATTGAACTGTGATGTGAAATCCCATTCACTACAAGAAACTAGCTTCAAATTTCCTCTCACTGCTAAGTCTGTTCAAAACGATTTTTGGCAAAATAACAAACACAAACTTTGAACAAAATATGTAAAATTCTACTAAATGTTCTGTAAGAATTGTGTTTCTGTATTTCTGCTTCATTCTTCGTTAAAATCAGTGAATATTTGTGATCTTGGCAAATTTGTACTTGGCAAAAATTGAATCCAGAAGATGTTTAAGGTGTGAAAGCTCGCAATCCCTGCTGCAGTGCAAAAAACTTTAAAGACTGCCTCTCGCATCCGAATTTTTCTTTAGAATATTTTCTGGAATTAAGCAGTTTATTTTCCCCATACTGATTTATTAGTCGGGTCCCTCGGTAGTTACTTGGAAAAATTGTTGTGTTTGACGAAGTTAGTGACATTTTCTTCACTGAATTCTAACAAATTATCACTTACCTCTTTTTTTAAATCTTAGACCCATTCCTTATCTCTTATTGTTCTCAGAGCAGTGAAAATCCACCAATGATAAAAATTTATGAATTTTAATTTCACATATAGATAACGTAATTTCTACGAGATAATGCATCATCACATTTATATAAATTAGTGTCTGATTGGCATAACTCTTCCTCCTTTATAATCTTGACGAATCCCTGAATACCTAGAAATTCACCTAAGACATAAAACAGTAGAACAAGGAAAATGCTATGTTTTCTTCCTTTACATTTTTTCTACCTCCTTCATAAAATTCTTATTTTGTCCATGTGTTATTTCCTTGACCTCATTGGGCATCTTTATGATAGTTATTTTGAATTTATTCCCAGGTTATTTATTTACTGCTTTTTCTTTAGGATCAGTTTCTGAAGATATATAATATAACTTTTGGTTGAGTCATTTTTCTGTTTCTTCATATTCCCTGTAATTTTTTCCTAGTGTTTACGGGTTGGCATTTTATAGGGACAGACCTGCCCCATTTATAGAGATGAATCAGCAGCAATCACCTGGCAAGAAATTTTCAGAGACTCTAAAAATCTGTCTACAGGTGTGTATTCTCTGGACTTGTGTATGGAGATTCCTAATTGAAGAGATTTGCTGGATTTCTATCTTTTTTTTTATTAAGTCATTTGCACATAGATCATACACACATTTATGCCATTATGAGATTCAATGTGTTGATTACTTGTATAAATTGGAGTGCTTACATCCTATTAATCAACATAGCTGTCACTTCATTTACCCAATTACAGCGTTAAGACATTTGTGTTCTACACCTGATAGATCCAACTTGTACTTGCAATATGCTCCATAGGTGTGGGCCCCCTACTAACCCTCCCTCTATCAACCCACCTCCCTCCCTTCCCCTCGCCCTCCCCTTACCTCTTTCATCCTAGGCTATAGTTGTGTTTCATTTTTCATATGCAAGTGTGAGTGATTATAAATTGGTTTCACAGTAGTACTGAGTACATTGAATATATATATATATATTTGCATTCCTGGGATACTTTACTAAGAAGAATTTTTTTTTTTAAGCATTTGTTCACTGTGGTAACTCTCTACTGTACTATGGGCACGATTAAGCTGGGGCTCTTTTTTCCTTCTTTCTCAGCAGCTCCAGGCATCTGAAGTATGCTGAGTGACACCAACCTCTAAAAGGAGTCACAGAAGTCATGGGCAGCCCCCTGAAGAGTCAGACATGGGGTGCACAATACAGTTTTCCTTATTCCTTCTCAGAGAACAGTCACTTCCTTGGAGTTTACTCTCCATTATATGGTGCTGTGCCAGAGGGAGGAATCATGATTAGAAGGTACCACAAGTTTTCCTTGCAGCCAGGTTCAGTGTGCCTGATTTCAGAGTCATGTGGAGTATATTGGCTGCTGAACTTGTGTCTTGAATTCTCATAAAGAGAACTGGTCCGTGAATAGTTGTTGAATAGGAGATGCCATAGAAGGAAGGAAGGTTTGGGTCTTCCTGTAGGGTCTGCTGTTAGGATTACTGTTTGGACATTAAGTTATATCATATTATCGTGTCTTTCACAAAAAAGTATAGGTGGTTTTGATTCTCAATTATAAAATTTAGTATCTATTATCTGGCTTTCCAATTTCTCCATTTCCACCATAATATGTAATTTTTTATATATAACTTTACACTGCCCTTCCAAACCTGTAAATCCAACACAGTATAGGCAAATAGAATCTACTAAACGATTTCCCAGAACATATTTAATCTACACAATTTTACTATTTTATCTTTCTATCACAAATCTCCTTCCATATATTACTCTGTCATATGCTTTTTTCTCACTTTCAATATGTGTTGACTTCAGGATATTTTTATTAATGTACATAACTACATCAATTTCTACCACTACTAATATCTTTTAGGGTACAATGTTACTAACAGTGGTTTTTAAACTGTTTTCTGTATTTATCATAAATAGCTTTTGAAAATATATATTCCTCCTCCACACATTTATTGCTAAAGATTAAAAAAAATGAGAATAAATTTAATATTTTCAACAACCTATGGTATTTTTTTTTTTTTGGTTGTTGTTGTTGTTGTTGTTGTTTTTCAGTTTTTTTGACCGGGGCCAGGTTTGAACCCACCACCTCCGCTGTATCGTGCCAGTGCCCTACTCCTTTGAGCCACAGGTGCCGCCCATAAAGAGCAAATTATTATTATTATTATTATTATTTTGAGACAGAGCCTCAAGCTGTCATCCTGGATAGACTGCTGTGGCATCACAGCTCACAGCAACCTCCAATTCCTGGGCTCGAGCGAGTCTCCTGCCTCTGGCTCCCAAGTAGCTGGGACTGCAGGCCCCTGTGACAAGGCCCGGCCATTTTTTGGTTGCATCTGTCATTGTTTTGCAGGCCTGCGCTGGAATCGAACCCACCAGCTCAGGTGTATGTGGCTGGCGCCTTAGCCCGTTCAGCCACAGGTGCTAAGCTGGTATTGTTTTTTTGATAAAGGTTATCATAAACTTCTTCCATGAATCTCTAAAAAAATGAAAAAGCAACTTATCATAAACTTAAATGTATCTAGTGGAAGTATATATTGTAGCAATGTGTATCCATCTTTGAAAAAATAACCAGATCAAGTTGATTCTTAATAATCAAATATTATATGTAATTTTGTATCCATTATTTTGTAGATGAATACATTTTTGTCCTTCAGGTGCTGTCTAGTCCTTTCATGTATTTTCGTTTTTGAAATTGTTTTCATGACCACCATAGTTATTTTCTGCGACTGATGTTTTCATGACCACCACAGTTATTTTCTGCGACTGAAATGTGAACACAAAATAAGTTTCTCTTTTATTTTCTCTATGACTAGTGTGTTAGTAATTTTAAAAATTAGTAGATTTATTTATTGTAACAACACAATTCCTACATAATTGACCAAGCAACACTTCAATGTAATTAGTCAATATTTGAGGGTTTTGATTGTTTTTATGTTCAATTATTATTGATACTAAAAATTCATGCAGAGCAGTGGTCACCATACTGGGTACACAATAGTTGTTCAACCATTTTAATTCTAATACTCTTAATAGTAAAAAATTTTTCACAGACTAGTTTTACTTTATTTTTTCATTGCTTACATGTAAACTTCTTTTTATAAGCATCAATATTATATAAAAACCACAATAGTTATTTAAACAGTATTAGTGATTTTGCTAAATTATCTTCTAAATTCTAGGTCTGTTAGACTCAGTCATAATTGATCAGCTGAAAGACATTACAAGCCACAGGATATAGTTCTCTTGTGGGTCTCTAATACACAGACATCTGTTGGGTAATAAATCCAGGCATAAATAGATCATCAAATTGATTCATAAGTTGCATAGAGGACAATGTTATGACCCAGAATGTTAAATATCCAGCTAGTAGAGAGAGCACTAAAAAAATATATTTTATTAATAAAATTAGTTAGAATAGATATAAAAACAAGAGGAGCATTTGATATGAACTAATTTAAATGAAATACATTAGTGCATAATTTAATTAGAGAAATGTTCTGAAAATAAGAGATATAAAATGAGACAATCAGAGAAACTGTATTTTTCAATGATCATATGTTAAATATGGGTTACTTTACCAAAGCATGTGCAATCTTCTTAATTACTTAATTGATTAAAAATATTATTTAGTAATTACTATAGCATGAAAATTAGAAAGTAAATGGATTTGTTTGGAAATTAAATGTTCATATTTTATGATTCTCAAAATTATGGAAAATCCTGCTTTAATGTATAATATCTAAGCAGAGGTACAGTAAAAGGTTTAATGAAATCAATCAAAAAACCAGTTTGGATAAGATGGCATAGTGTTATCTCTCCCTGCCATCCGTCAACACTCCTAATTCCAAATACTGCTGTCAACCAAGGAAACAGAGCAGGAGAAAGCCAGAGGCTTATCTGCAGGAGGAAGACGATAAAGGCACATATCCCAGCACTGGAGGAATAATGTTCAGGTGAAATATTTTGTAATCCCTAATTTGAACCTAGTAAAAGAAAGTAGCCAGGGTAGCCTCATGCTTTCGACAGGTAAATGAGTGCTCTGGAAAATCCAGTCGTACCAGAGAGGTGGATTCAACCAAATTCCCAGCTGATAAAAAGGCATAAAAAGAACTCTTTCTCCTACAGAGACACCTGTTGGCCGGGAAGTCCAGTAAAAAACATTCCATCACAGTAAGTGCCTGGTCAAGAAACGTTATTTCTCCTTGTGATTCAACTAGTCCTGCCCCCTGACCATACACACAGAAGCAACTGAGCAGCCAAAGGATGCCCATATTAGGAAAATCTCTCTGTCCCCATCGACTATAGAAACCCTTTCCCAACTAGAGCTAATGCGTAGACAGATAGTATTGGCAGTAAGGATAATCTAACATTTGTTCAGGCCCACTTCATACCATAAGTCAAAGACCTAGCTACCACTGATAGATTCCAGTCATTCAGTTTAATACAAATAATCAGTTCCTTGGCAGTAAGTACCAGGTCTGTGACACACTGTTTATATGGGTCTCTGCACAGACGTCTGTTAGGCAATAAAATCATGTATGATTCAGAAGTTGCATAGAGAACAATGTAATGACCCACAATATTAAATATCCAGCCAGATATGTTATCTGGTATCTCTGAACCACAGGCTGGCAAATGCCCCTCCCCCACCTACACATATAGTCACCAAGCATCAAGTCTTCAGTAAACTTCTTCCACTCCATAAAGAAGTATAACACCCAGAAAACAAGGGGGACTCCAGAGGATGCAAAACTGGACCAAACCAAAGAGACCAAAACTATACAGCAAGGATTTTGAAAATTAAATTGCTATTGGAAACACAAAAGTAGGGCTGAATAATAAACCTAAATCAAATGACTTTATTCTCAAAGAGGACACTTAAATTATATCCAGAATCTTCTAATATATTAGAAAAAATATCTTGAATACAATTTCAAGCCATCCACTACACTCAAAAATCAATCAATCAATCAATCAATCAATAAACAGTAAAATCACAATTCGAGTAAAGAAAAATTATTATTTAATATCAAATCAGAGATAAATCAGATGGTGGAATTACCAATGATTTTAAAGCCATCATTATAAAAATATTTCAACAAGTAGTAACAATTTTTTGCAATAAATTATAAAATAACAATTATAGAAAAAAGCAGAACTTATAAAGTTAACAAAATGGTTGTTATAGTATAGCTTAAGTTGGGAGTCAGTGAAAATAATTTAGTATAATTTGAAAATGGAAAAATCTAATAAAAGGTAAAAATAAACTCATTGAATGAGTTTATTTAATGAACTCAGTTCATTACTTTTGACAGAGGTCAAAAATAATGAACTTGAGAAAGGATTGAGAAAATTTTTGTAAACTAAACAGAGAGAAAGCAATTTAATATCAAAATGAAGAACCCCTTTGGGGCATATAGAACGACAACAAAAATCCAACATTTATGATGATTAAAGGCCCAGTTAAATAGGGGGAAAAAATAAAGGAATTGAAAGTGCATTCACAGAAATAATAGCTGAAAACTTCCTAAATTTGGAAAAAGACATAAGCCTTGTGATCCAAAAACTCTCCAAGAGCATAAAACAAGATAAACCCAAGAAATTTACACCATAACACACCAGACTTAAGCTTTTAAAAAATAAAAATCAGGAAACTATTTTGAAAGCAACTAGAGAGAAATGACACATTAGCTATAGGAGAATATTGATTTCGATGACAGAATATTTCTTATATGAATCAATTAAAGCCAGAGGGAAATAGCCCATTTTTGAAATGCCAAAAGTAGTAAACAACTATCAACCATAAATTCAATAGCTAGCAAAAGTATCATTTGGCATTGAATAGATGACAAAGTACTCTAAAATAAAAGGAAGTTAAAATTTGTACCTTTTTTTTTTTTGGTAGAGACAGAGTCTCACTTTATTGCTCTCATTAGAGTGCCGTGGCGTCACACACATGACAGCAACCTCCAACTCCTAGGCTTAGGCAATTCTCTTGCCTCAGCCTCCCGAGTAGCCTGGGACTACAGGTGCCTGCCACAACATCCGGCTATTTTTTTGTTTTGCAGTTAAGCCAAGGCCAGGTTTAAACCCGCCACCTTTGCTATATGGGGCCAGAGCCCTACTTGCTGAGCCACAGGCACCGCCCAAAATTTGTACCATTTGACATCAACAGAAAAATTAAATTCTTAAATAACTGATAAAAATAGAAAGTCAGAAAGTAAATAAAAGGAAAACTATAATAATAGTTTAATAGATTAATAATAGTTCATAGTAATAAAGTCATAGCAAGAATTAAAAATAACAAGAGAAAAATGTAGAAAATATGGGTAAACACCATTTTGTCCTTATATGTCTTTTCCCAAGAGTGAAATCTATACATTTGTCTCAAGAGTTTCCAAAATACTTTTATTATTTAATGTTTTAAGGAAAAAAGTAATCTTGGCTATAAAAGGACTAAAAATTTAAATATATCCAGTTAACAAAATGGGATTTTTTTTTGGAGGGTGCTGTTCATTGGTAAGCCTTGCTTAAAGATACTGAGAAGTTTGAAGGCAAAGTTGTACTTACTGCTAAAACTATTCATTATTAATTTAAACACTCAATTCTTTTCTTTATATTTCTTACTATTGGTTATTAAACATATTCCTATCTTCCTCCTACACAAACAAACAAAAATGCTCACATCTCACTATGGTTTATGTCTGGCTCTGAATTTCCTTTACAGTAACAGTTTAGAGAGTTGGCTGTACTGTCTCCATCTCTCTAACAACCGCTCAGACAGATCTAGCCAATGCCTAGCAACAGCCTCCTAAAGAGCACTCACTAATGTATCAATACAGTCCACACCCCCAGACATAGAAGATATTCTTTCAGTCATCTTATTTAACTTCTCAGTGGAATAAACACAATGTTGTAGTCCTTGATTCCTTATATTCTTTCAATTCAGTGACACAATAGTACTCTAGATTTCCACCTGTGGTTTAAGCATTGTTTTTACATCTCCTTTATTGAACTCATTTTCTAGTGACTTTTAAAAGTTGGAATCATTCAAGATTTCTCTTTTTCTGCGTTCTTCAGGGCATTGACTTCAATTTAGCCTATTGACTTTAATTTTATGATTATTGGAAACTCTACTTCTTCATTCCAGATTTCTCCTCTACACTCCAATTTCCCACTTCCACTGAAACAATGATATTCTGTACTACAGTTGCCAGGGAATAAATAAAAGAACATCATTGTCATATGTTCTGAATTGAGCACAAATTACTAAATAGACTAAAATTAGATTATTGGAAATTATAGTATCATCTTTATTTCAGACCAACATAAGTTTTAGGAGATAAAGAGCATATATTGGTAAATGACCTTGAGCATTACAAATGTACCCTCCTCTTTCAGCAGGAATAGATGAAAACAGACCATAAACTATATTCAAAATAAGAAAAGTTACTCTTTTTGCCAGGTGCGGTTGCTCATGTCTGTAATCCTATCACTCTTGGAGGCGGAGGTCAGTAGATACAAGACCAGCCTAAGCAAGAACAAGTCTCCTCTAAAAATAGCCAGGCATTGTGGTGGGTGCCTGTAGTCCCAGCTACTCAGGAGGCTGAGACAAAATGGTGGCTTGAGCCCATAACTTTGAGGTTGCTGTGAGCTATGACATCATGGCACACAATCCAGGGTGACAAAATGAGACTGTCTCCAAAAAAAAAAAAATAAAAAATAAATAAATAAATAAATAAAAAATAAAAAAAAAAGAAAAGTCACTCTTTCTTCTCTCCTGGGAATTCTAATAGTAGTTCCTTTTCTAGAAAGCATGAAAAATGAGAAATAAGGTTTCTTGTTAACATTTCCTAACTATATTGTTTTTGTTTACGTTGTTGTTGCTCTGTTTCATTGTGGTTTGCTTTGCCATTTGGACCTGGTTCTTAGGCCTATCCCACACGCCACTAGTCACTTACATGTCTTCAGAAGCCGTTGTTCCCAGAGGAAGAATATTTTTGACACAATAATTTTTATTAGATCTTTTCATTTCTCAGTTTATAAAATTAGCAAATCCAGAGCCAAGTAAGAACTGATATAAGGGGATGCATCTAGAAAAGTTAATTCTTTCAGGTCCCTCTGGGCCTTCGGTGCAATTAGTGAAATTAATATACCACATTTTGCATTATCCAGCTACATTTGGAAGCAAAAATTGAAACTACTCACACATTAAGACTCTGTAGTTCACATGGACCTTGGCTTACTTTGAAATATAAAATCATTCTTTGCCTATAGACACTGAAAATAAAATAGAAGTAATCCTTGCTGCAGACTTTTGAAATACTGGGCCTAATATAATCAGCTAAATACTGAAATGCAGTGCTTTTTAAACTATTTATGTTCTTTGGAATTTTCTAAGGCTCTCTCTTGCTAAATACAATTCTCTTTTTATTTGGGGGTAAAGGGAAGGGCTAGAAGAAATAATTCCTTCTCAGACTTGAAACAAAGAGCAAGTGTCAAGATATCCCTTGATAATATTAAGGTCGGAGCCAAAAAAGGTAATGTAAGAAATGTCACAGTTCATTGTTTTACTCACAAAATGTCAGTCAATTCCTTATATTACTTTTTTTCCTCTTTTGTGTTTAACTTTCTTACTGATGTGGTTATATATATATAAAACCACAAGTTATATATATAACCAAGTGAACTGAGTGGGAAATAATAAAAAAAAACAGTATAACTAGATAAATCTCTATTTGCAGAAAATTTTCAAAAGTCTAAGAAAGTTGATTTGTACCCTGTGTCAGTGTGTATCTTCCTTCCTGTTATAACTACAATGTTATCTTTCCCCATCATTTAGTTTTATCTGTTCTAAACTTTTATCTACCTTTGAAGTTGGCTTCTTTTGCTCAAAATGAGTTAAAACTGTATTTATCAGTAGTTTGCTTTTATTTTGCTGTGCAGTGCTTCATTAAACAAATAGAAGCAAAATTATGTTTATTCATTGTCTTGTTGATGGATATTTGATGTATGAAAATATTAAATAACCTGACATATCATGATCTCAATTCTAGAAATAGTTTGGGGGCAATTATAAACAAAATTCTTAGATAAACTCTAAGGCATATCTTTTTGTTGCCACACATGCTCACTTCTGTTGGGTCTGCACCTGTAAGTGCAGATGCTGTGGGTCACCATATAAGCCCATGCGTTTAACTTTAGCAGATATTGACAAAGTTTCCCAAAGAGTTTGTGCCACACTATGCTCTGGCTAGCACTGATTGACAGTTCGGGTTGTTCTCCATGTTTATATTGACAGACTTTCTAAGTTTTGACTTTAAATGTGTGTGAAGCAGTACATGGTTGTTTCGATTTGCCTTTCCCCTGAGCAATGCTGAGATCAAATGCGTTTCTCATGCTTTGCTGGACACAGGTGTATTCTCTGCTATAAAGTACCTGGTCAAATATTTAATCGTTTAAAAATTGAACTTGTACCTTCTATTAATCTCTTCAAATTAATTATTTTATATATCTGAAAAACAATATATCCTTTGTCAGTTATATGTTTTGTGAATATATTGTTATAATCCTAGGTATGACTATGCACTTTCTTAATGCTCCCTTTTGATCTACATAAGCTCTTAATTTTTTTTTTTTTTTGTAGAGACAGAGTCTCACTTTATCACCCTGGGTAGAGTGCCGTGGCGTCACACTGCTCACAGCAACCTCCAGCTCTTGGGCTTAAGCGATTCTCTTGCCTCAGCCTCCCTAGTAGCTGGGAC
>CAUYON010053624.1:0-45589 GCA_963573935.1 Arctocebus calabarensis | reverse complement strand
CTGTTGTTATTTCGTCTTTACCATTTCTGATTGATAAAATTAGAGATTTTAGACTTTTTTCCTGATTAGAGTAGCCAAAGGTTTATCTATTTTATTGACCTTTTTAAAGAAACAACTTTTTCATTTATTGATCTGTTGTATAATTCTTTTGTTTTCAATTTCATTTAATTCTGCCCTGATTTTGGTTATTTCTTTTCTTCTGCTGGGTTTGGGGTTGGAATATTTTTCCTTTTCCAATTGCTTGAGGTGTCCCATTAAGTTGTTAACTTCCTCTCTTTCCGTTTTCTTGAGGAAGGCTTGCAGTGGTGTAAATTTCCCTCTTAGGACTGCCTTTGCAGTATCCCAGAGGTTCTGATAATTCATATCTTCATTGTCATTTTGTTCCAAAAATTTGGTGATTTCCTTCTTAATCTCATCTATGACCCATCTATTGTTCAGCATAAGGTAATTTAGCTTCCATGTTTTTGTTTGAGTATGCAGATTCCTGTTATTGTTGAATTCAACTTTTATTCTATGGGGCATCCAGATTATTGTAAAGAATTGCTAACACTATACAGTATTAGAAGTTTGAATATTTTTGTTTGATTAAGTATAATCTTTTAGTTATAATAGCCATCACCACTTAATCATTAAATAGTGCCATTATTCTCTCTTGTAGCCTAGCTGTGTAGCCTTGAGCAAGACATTAACCTGTTTTAAACTTAATTTTCTTTAACAGAAATAGAAAAATATATATCCCTTAAGGACACGGAAGGCTGAGTGGTGATGATTGCAGAGTCCTCCAATGCTCCATTTATATTTCCTTCACTTCTATTCCTATATAATTTACATCAATGGAATGAATAAGGTCCAGAAGGATGAGTCTCAAGATGGTTAGAACCTAAGTGAAGGTTCCATACATTTCACAAAATATGGATGGGTTTTCTGCCCACTGCAAATGTGGGAAAGGCATTATTCTCACATTATAAAGGAGGTGGTATAGAGACCAGTCAACTTGAGGAGTCCTTGGGTTGAGAAGTGAAAGATTATATTCCCTGATGTGTTTGCCCACAACTGTCCACAGTCACTCAGAAGTTCTGGAGCAGGTAGCCCCACCTTGTACCCTTATAGTTAGTAGCCAATTGTACCACACAACTAATAGCTAGTAATAGTTATAGTTACAGTAAGTACTATTATTTAATAATTACTTCAACCTGTTAAATATTTATAATCATAACATGCTGTTTTAAAGTTAGTTTGAGATGTTTTTAAAACATTATTGAGGTATAATTGACAAAAATCCATATATATAAAAGTGTACAAAAATCCATATACATAAAGTGTACAAGGAGAAGATTTGGTATACATATATATTGTGGAATATTTACCACAATCAAATTAATTAGCATTTTCATCACTACACATGATTATTTCTTGTGTGTGAGAGAGGAAGGACACTTGAGATCTCTCAGCACATTTTAAGTATAGTACAGTCATCATGTTGTATGATATATATATATTATTTTTTTTTTTTTTTGAGATAGAGTCACACTCTGTTGCCCTGAGGTTGAGTGCCATGGTGTCATCATAGCTCACAGCAACCTCAAATGCTTCGGCTCAAGCATTCTTCTTGCCTCAGCTTCCTGAGTAACTGGGAGTACAGGTGCCTGCTACAATGTCCAGCTAGTTTTTTCTGTTTTTAATAGAGACAGGGTCTCCCTCTTGCTCAAAGTGGTCTCAAACTCCTGAGCTCAAGGAATCTGCCTGCCTTGGCTCCCATAGTGGAAGGATTACAGGAATGAGTCACCTCATCTGACCTTGCATGGATATTTGATCTGGTTATAATGTTGGTGAGGAGCCTAGTTTCTCCAGCTTAGTAATCCTGGGTTGGAATCTCATATTCATTACCTCCTAATGAGTGACTTTTGGTCCATTGTTTATGCTTTATCTTCCTTAAGATTTTTGCTATTAAAAATATACTGATGGATTATTGTCTGATATGTGGACTATTTGATTAGCTGAGATAGTAAGTGTGACATGGTGCTGTGTGTGTATATATACATATATACAATATATAGTTACTCTCTGTTAATTCTTGCAGTCATTTAAGTAGTTGGTAACAATAGCAATAATAAACCATTTTTTAAGATGTTTAGGATGTCCCATGCATTAGACATATAGTATTTCATTTAATCTGTACCACCACATTACTTTGTAGTTATTATCTTTCACCTCTTTTTCTTTACAGGAAATTGAAGCTCAGCAAGATTGAATAGCTTTTCCAGATATGAATTCAAGTCTGTATCACTCCAAACACATATTTTAACTACACAATGTCTACAATTTTACTTCTGAATTTGCTTATTGTTACTATTATTTGTAACAGCTGACTTGAAATGCCTTTCTTTGTTTGGGGAATTTTGTACTTTACGAGTCTTGACAAGGGGTGGTACTTTCCTCCCACTACATAAACTGGAAATACCAGGTTCATTGCTTACACTCTTTCTCAGTGACCCTTGCACCTGAAAGACAGTTGGGTTTGGCCAGTCTCACCTGTGCCCTAGATTTTGAATACAGACTATGTGAGGAAGCAAGGACATCAGATAATCCATTCCAGGGGTGACAGTGAGGTAACAGAAGTAGCAGGAGTTATCAGGTCGGCATCTGCATCCTGTCTCTTTTGGTTCATCAAGACAACTAAGACATATAATTCCACTTCTATAAGATTCTATAATTTCGAGAGTGTGGCCTTGACCTCTGGTTCTTTACTCTGCCAATAGTTACTGAAACCTAACCAATAACCTTTCAAAATATTTCTTTTCTGCTCAAATCAGTTATATCTTGTTCTTGTTGTTGGCAAATACGCAGGTAGTTCTAACATATTCCTGTCCTGGGAAGAGGGCAAGAAAGTTCTCTGAGCATCTGAGAGTGAGAAAAAAAGAAGGGAAAACTGAAACCAGTTGTTTGCTTTATAATTTTCTCTGGAGCTGCTTCTGTTTCACAACCCTAATGCTGAGCATCACATCTATTTTTAATTTATTTTTTTTAATTGACGCATACTAGATCTGGTGGTTCAGTCTTGTAATACTAGCTGACTTGGAGGCCAAGGTAAGGAGGACCTCTTGAGCTTAGGGGTTTGAAATCAAAATGAGCAAGACCCTGTCTCTACTAAAAATAGAAAAATTAGGCAGGCAAAAAAAAAATCAACAAATAATAATTGTACGCATTCATGGCCCATGTGGTGATTATAATAAGGCAATTAGCATATCCATCATTTCAAACATTTATTATTTCTTTGTTTGGGAGATATTCAATATCCTCCCCTTAACTACTTGAAACTATATGTTATTGTTAACTCTGGTCATCCTACCGTGGTTGCAAGAGAGTAAACTTGCAACCTAATGGTCTGTTGTGCTGTGCCACAGACATATGTGCATGTGAAAGATTTCCCTCAATGTCATTGTCAGTCGACACTCCATCATTCCTGCCTTTGTGGATCATCTTCCGCTGGGTGGCAGAGGAATATGCTTAATCATGTATATACAGTTTCATCCTCCTTGCCAGGAATGACAAGATTCCATTCTGTTCTGTGTATTTACCACATTTTTTAAATCCACTCTTTTGTTGTTGAACCCCGAGGTTGATTCTCTATTTTGGCTGTTGTGAATAGTGCAACAATAAACACTGCGGTGAAGATGTCTCTTCAATATACTGACTTCCTTTTCTGTGGATAAGTGCCCAGTGGTGGGCTTCCTGGATGGTATGGCTGCCCTGTTGTGGTTTGGAACCTCCACACTGTTCTCTGTCTATGGCTATACGAGTTTACATTCTCACCAAGAGAGTGTATGTGTTTTTTTAATATATCATTTTTATTCACAAAGTATTTTTGTATATGGTTATTACTTATATGTTGTTATTCTAATAATAATAATTGACTATTGATAAAGAATTCATTCAACTCTCCATTTTTATCCCCAAATTATGAAAATAAGATAGGAAATAAGGCCAAAAGTGGAAAGTCTACATATATCATTTGTTTGGATGAGAAGAGGGATTCGACTTAATTTGGCCCCCCTGGCATTTGCTGTTAAATTGTGTGTGCTTGGGCGGCACCCATGGTTCAAAGGAGTAGGGCGCTGGCCCCACATATGGAGTTGGCGGGTTCAAACTGGGCCCTGGCCAAAACTGCAAAAACAAAGAAAAATTGTGTGTGTGTTTCCCGAGCAGCTCTCATTAAAGTCAATGGGGCCTAGAGAGAAAATGTAGAAGAGGAAGAATGAAAAATGTTTAGGCAGCATAAAACCAAAAGTATTTTTGGCAATGAACAACAAATTTCTTCCTATAATATTCAACCACTGTAAGGTCCATGGTGAAAATCTTTCTTTGTATAGATGAAATGTCTTCCCATAGTTTGGGGAATCTCATTAAGAGAGACTACTGCTGAATATACTTAATTCATTTCTCTGTTTCCCCCCCTCTTTTTACATTGAGATTAAAATCTGTAGCAGAATTATATATTAAGCAGTCTAGCAATTGATATGACATTTGATCTAAATCTCTAAAGTAAATTTTAGATGAAGATGCTCTGAAAGTCACATGTGAAAAAAATCTAGAAATATTTTTATATTACCAAATGTACCATAATAATGCAAGCAAATCTTACTTCTAGCAAATAAAACATAATTCCTTAGGTGGTGATATATGATGGTAGAAAAGAAATTTATATGATCTACTGTTTTTATCCTAAAAATGCTAGGAAGTGGGGACAAAGGAACAATATTAGTGGATTTTGGTTGAAGTTGTAGTTTTTAGTAGCCATTTACTTAGTGAGTCTAATGAAACAAATGTAGCTCATTTGCCATCACATATAAATATGCAACTGTGTAGATTTACAAAAAAACAATGTTATCATGTATGTATGTATGTATTATTTTAAAATGATTTATATTATTGTATTATATCTATTCATCATTCTATCACAGTGTATAACTATATTTACTAAATAAATAAAAATATACTTACTTCAACTTATAGCTTAAAAGGGGCAGTGTGTTCAAACTCATCCAAATATTTGTGAGGAGTCAGCTGTGTGCATGGTACTGCACAAAGCAGGAAAGATACTGCATTAGAGATGGGAGGTGCCCTGGACCTCTGGAGAAGAATTAGGTTAAATAAAGTCAAACTGCTTATTTGCTATGTTTCTTTATAAATTGTCATAGTGAGTGAATTACGAGTCTGGGAGAAGGAGTTGAATTCTTTCCTTCATGGATTCTCTCTTGGGAGCCCTGATCAAGATAGCACATTCTGAGAGATTCTAGAATTTTGTACTAATTAGTTATTTTCTATTAAGCAACAATATGCCAAGTATATGACATTATTCTGGATATTTCAAAGGATAAAGTGATGTATGTGAGACTGTGATTACAAGGAAATCCAATTTGGTTTGAGAAAACATGGAGTTAAAACTTACTATATTAAAAGAATATATTCATATGTGCAAATACGATTTATATAGTTTGCATATATACAAATGCCCATATGTAGGTATATGTATATGTAAGTATATGTACACATACACATGTGCAATGCATACATACTTACAGACACCCATATTCATATATATATATATGCACACATGAAAGTGAAATTCTCAACCCAGGTGCTCAGAGCAGGTTTTGCAGAAAAGATAGAAGGCAAACAAGTTAGGCCTTCAACAAGTTTACTAGGTTCTGACTTTAGGATGAAATTAAGCATTTCAATGGGTCAATCTGATCTTGATGGAACAACATTCCAACTGGAGGGAATGGACTATTAAGCATTCAGTTCTAGGGAGGCTGAAATTGAAACATTCCAGTGCCTGGGCAGTGTTGAAACATCTCTTTTCTCTAGGGTATCTCTAGTAAAGTAGATGTAAAATAAACAGAGGACAATGCTCTTTTGTTTGCAAACTCCTTTGATTTCTACCACAAGTGTAAATCTCATAATCTGTTTAAGATTTTCCTTACCTGGAAGGGTCTTAGCAATATGAATAGAAAAGGAAGACCTCTCTTTCTTCTTTCTGGGGTTCTACTCTCTGTGCATGAACAAGGGAAGGTGCCAACAGACCAGCTGGCTCACAGGTGCCCACAGCAGGACGGATGTGGGTGACATTAGTACTCATCCCACTGAGAAGTAAATGGATGGCCCTGGAGACTTCAACCACATGCTGCGACTTTTATATATTTTATATACTTGGTACACTCAGGATGTCCCTTTCTTTAGAAAAGCCAGTATGTTTTTGTCAGTGTATGGCAGAATCTTAGAGGTAAAATTGGGGATAAAAGTAGAAAACTTTCTTAAATTTGAGTACCTAGCACAGGGAACACACGATATATTTTCAATGCTCTTAGCCGTCACACTTGGAATAAGGACTGTCAAAATAACTGCGCTTTTCTGCCAAACAGTAAATATATTACCACATTCGTTTTGTTCTTTAACCTTACAACTTGGGTCCTATTTTTATGCTCATTTTACAAGTTATGTAAGTGAAGCGCAGAGATGCTAACTCATTTGCCCAAGGTCACACAACTAGTAAGAGAGAATTCTGAACCCATTCTGTCAGGTTCCGAAGACCACAATTTAAGGCCTTCCAAATCTACCTCAGAGACTTGGAGTGAGTTAATAAAAAAGTCTTCGTAGCAGACCGACCAGCCATTATATTAGATTAAACAAAGTGGGGAAATGGCATAATAATATTTGGACAGTTAATATAAGATTTCACTTGCATCTGAGTTATCTAAATAATGTTCAGTTGATGATAGCTTTGCAATTACAACCCATGAATGGAAATAGACATGTTTGGCTGTTTGGAATAAGATTACCCATTGAGTAAAAGGTATATTTCTTCCTAGACCGAGATGATATGAGGAACAGATGACATTGAGATGCCATCTCATAGTGCTCCGATGTAGTTCATCTTGTCTGCACACAGCCAACAATTTAAAATGTTCCGAGTCTTTAATATATGCAGCCATAAAGCATATTTCTAATCAATGCAAATAATATTTTCCTATGCTAAACCCAGAGTTAAATTATAACATGCAGCATAAGATTAATGGGCCATTTTTTCTTCATCACTTTGTTAAATTACTTAGTTTGGAAATCATTCAGAAGGGTGTGAATTGGAGCTGTGCTGAGCTGCTGCAATGAGATCCCGCTTTTGATGAAAGTATTCCCACGCCTGCCCCCTACTTCTAGCTTCTTAGGGAAGAAGAGAAAGTTTCTTCTAGAAAACATCACATGTGTATAAGCTGGCTCATACAAAATGCATGGAGAAATTGTGTGTCTAAGCCAAGCCTGTCTTGGCATCTCATACCATTTGCTAAAATGAACATTTGATTCTGAGCTGAAGTCTTATGTCATTTGACTCCTGGCTAATGTTTAGGAATAGATTTTCCTTGACACTGTGTTGGAACTCAGTGTGTTATCTGCAGTGCAGTCTGTCTAGCTAATAGGTACAACCCTAAAATGCAAGCTTCCCGAGGGCAGGCTCTGCACCTGAGTCATCAGCGAAGCCTGAGGTTGAGCTCGGTGTCCAGCATTTAGGAGACACTCAGGACGTGCCTGGACTGAGGTTGTGCATCCCAGCTTTAGAGAGAGGCACTATATTCACTCACACTTGTGTCCTGTGAGCACTGATACCAGAAACTTGCTATGTATTTGTTCAGTCCCCTTGGTCTGTAGGCTGAAATGACAGTTTCTGTCCTCCGAGTGCCCATACCTTCTTATTTTCCTGTAGCATAACTCCTCTTTCCTTAAATAGTGAGGTCCTGGACTCCTTGAGTTTGAATTGATTTCTTCCTCAACCGTGCTCTGTATTGTGCGTGTGTGCGCTCATGTGTGTGTGTGTTCACACATGCTCTATCCAACGGTTATCGAATTACATCATAGTTATTTGTTTACTTAAGTGTTTGTTGCTTAGAAAGAATGCTTGAGTGTGATGCATTTCTTTTCTGCATTTATCAGCAACAAGAAATACTTAGCTCTCTTAAGATGTTGGCTGAATTGAACCACATCGTATTGCCAATATATAGACAACAATACTCCCTTGTTTTTCAGACTCTTGACTCTGAAGTCAGCTGGAAACGCACCTTGACCTTTTCTGTAGTTCGCACCCTGCATACCTTCTTCTCGTTCGTTCTAGTAGTTCTGAAGATGTGGTGCTCAGACCAGTACATCAGCATAACTTGGGAATTGGTTAGAAATGCAAATTCTTAGGAATTGCTTTCCTAGACTAACAGAATCAGACATTCTGGGATTTGAGCATCTGTGTCTGTGTTTGAACAAATTCTCCAGGTGATTTTGATGCACATTCAAGCTTAAAACCTTTCTGGTTTACACCCATTGCTTACGCCTTAGGCTCAGGACAGACCTGACCCCTAATCTACACTAAACCACCACTACAGTGACCTTCAGCAAGTTACTCCTGTTGGGCCTTCACCATTTTTGCCCTGTATTTTGCTAATAGTGGTAATTACATCAGATTAATGCATTTGGTGTCCTCAGGGGAGCGTCTGAAACAGTGTGTGTGTTCCATAAATGCTAGCTGTTTCCGTTGTCACCATTAAGAAATATTGACTCATCATGAATGCACACTTCTAATAAATATAATAATGTGGTTTGTAAAATTAGAAGCTTAGAAGAAATATAGCAAGAAATTCATTAGAAGTATTTCAGCAGGAAATCAGTGATGTACTGAAAAAGGATAATTTAAGCATGATGTAGGGAAACAAGATAGTGGAGCATCATGGGTTCAGTAGAACGTAGGCTACTTTTATCATTCTAGACCTAGATAGAGGGGGGAGAGAAAAGGCATTGCTGGAGAGTGTAGACCTCCCCCACAGAGTGATGAAGTCATCCCTTAGCAACTTTGCAGGGAGGGAGACAAAAGAATAAACAGCCTACTTTCAGTGTTCTCCCACTTTTTCTCTGATCTCCCATGGACATCCAAACAGAAACCATGAAGGAGGGATACCCATTAAGGCAGGGGCCATGTAAGACATTAGAACACAGAAACAGATGGAGAAGGAATCTGGAAGGGCCAGTAGGATGTATTAGTCAGCAGGCGTATCTATCTGTAAAACCGCGTGCCTCCTCATGTAATTAGCATTCCAGAAGCCCAGAGGAACAAGTGCTTAGTTCTGGTTTGGTGGATCCAGGAGGCTTCAGGGTAGATCTGGTATTTGAATCAGGTTTGGAAGGAAGATTTCGATATTAGTGAAGAGTAGCAGTAGGGATTGGGGAAGAACTATGGAAAAGGGTGAGTTTCATTCCAAGGGGAGAGAGAACCATGGCCCAAAGTCAAGAAGAGACAGTGCGTGTGGTACAGACAGCAAACTCTCTGCATGTGACTGGAGCAAAAATGGAACAGGTTAGGTAGACATTAAGATGGAGTGAATATTGAAAAAACATCAGCATTCCCTTCTTTAATCTCCATCTCCACTTTCTACTTCCTTTACCAAGGTGGAGAGAGCAAACATGAATGTCACTTGGGGGATGGGGATGACAATATGGAGAGAGAGACTAGAATAATGATGAGTGGTAAGACCTGGGTGAAGCTGGGTACATGACCAGTGGTGCTGCCATAATGGAGCACTGACTAGAGGTTGGGACAAGTTCAGGCCAAATTCTTGACCTTGTGACTTCCATCAAGTTACTAAATCCACTATGCTTTAATAGCCCAGTCTGGAAAATGAAGATAAAAAATCCAGCTTCCTCTCCGTTGCTGGAAGGATGGAGTAAGAAACAGAGGAAAGAGTTGGGTCCAGTAATGATGTCTTAAAATACGTGAGCTTAGATGATCATGATGAAAATAGCAACCGACGTCTACTGGTCATTTGTTGTGTGCCTGATACTGCATGGTTCTATTACATATTTTTCCTCACTTAGCTTTATCTATTTCCATAGACAAGACACAATTGATGACTCACTTGTGAGTAAAGTATCAAAGGGAAAATGTACCAGAATATTAATTCTTAATGAACCTGTCAGCTTTATAACACAGGGCATGTAAAATACCTGACAAAGAGCTGGGCCTAAGATACCCAATTGGACAACTTTTGATGAAATATTAACTAAATAAATAGGCAAAAACAAGTTGAGGAGTTGAGGACTTTTGGAGGGCATGTGATAATCATAGTATTAGAGTGATGACTTTTGAAAGCTCTAAGGTCTCGAGAAGTCAAAAAGAATACAAAGAAAGGGTGAAAATGTCTCTGAAAGTTCCAGAAGAAAAAATGAGTTGCTGAGATTACAAAACGGGAAATCCTAAAAGGTCAAGTTATTCACAAGCCTTTTTAAAATGGGTCATGAGAAATGTTTACAACGATACAGTAATTAGATGCCAGAAAAAGGAAAACACTGGCTTGGTAAATGATAATTTATTTTGGACGAACTGGATGATGATAAAAATTAAAGACAATTTGATGACCTTTTGAGAGTTGTATTGACCACATTGAGACTAAAGGGCCTGCACACTAAGATGTTCATACTTTTATTTAAGTCATTTTGAAGGTAAGCAAAGAAAGCATTAGGAAATTTAAGGGGCTTTTATCCAAGGTCACACATTTAATTAGTGATTTATGCAGAACATAAATTCATTCCTAAAATCCTCAGGTCAGCATCCTTTCAGAAGTCATATATTTACCCTGTCAAAAATTGTGTGAACTTGCTTCCAGGAAAAATGCATAACAAAATAATTGGAGCAATAAAGGGTACTGATATAACAGCTAGTGCAAAAATCCAAAAATAGAGATCAAAGTAAAGCCATTATTCATTAAAAGAATTTAAAAATTCAACTAGAAAGGGGATACAGTTAGAGATGGCAATTTGAAAACAGGGAGTTCTCCAAAGTAAAAGTTCAAATTACAAACAGTTTGGGGACCTTCAAGAGAGGTTTTATGGGTGACCACCAATAACAGGTTATGAATAAAATATGGAGCTGACACAAAGCAGTTTAGAAAGAAAGCATTGAAGAAAAGGCACATCTGTTTGAACTGATTAGGGGACAGGAAAGCAGTTGTTTTAAAAGCACCTGAATTAATCCAAACGTGATAATAATACAAGGTACTTTTCATTTACATTAATTTATGAACATATACACCACTTAACACTAAAAATGAACAACATCTATAACCCTGATACTATTATAAAAAAATATGAAAAGCTGACTTTTTGCCCTGAGTAGGCAAGCTAAAGATAAGGGCATAGATATTTGGGAAGAGAGCATTCTTAAAAAAAATTACAGCAACATTTATTAGCTATACCAGATTTGAAATGTGACGATATGAAAAAAGAAAAGTTGACTATTGATGTTTTAGCAGATAATGTGTTGGCCCAAGGAGAGACACTTGTAGACTTAAAGTGTACTTTTAAGGATACATTTGAATGTCATTTCAAAAAATAAACACATTTCCCATAACAATGCAATGAGGTTAATGGGAAAATGCAGGTGAAAGCTTTTTGGCTCAAAGTAGTTCCATCAGGGCAAGGTATTATTGTTTAACACACCATGACCTATCCTTGTGAGTGCCAGACAGTAGTTATTTTTACAGGATCCAGTGAAACTTTCACAGTATTTCTGGCATTAGAAGCTGGCAAAGATCATTTTGTCTGCATTTTCATGATGCCTTTTCTGTTCAAACTGAATATTCTCTGATCTACTACACTGGAAAATAGTTTTCTTCATCCAGTATAATTAAACTTTATTATCCAGGTTTAGTTTTCCTAACTCTCTTAGAGCTCTGAAATTAATAATAGAAATTATATTTGCATCTATTTTTTATTGAGGAGTTACCTAACATTGATTTACGTAATTAAATATGAGTTAATGTCAGATGTCAGAAAATGACTAACCAATAAACAAGCTTTCTTTTAAAATCATATGTATTATGTAAGAAAATCCATCTGAAAAATAAAAATGTTAATAAGTATAATTCAATTGTCTAAAGAGAATTTTCCTTTCCATCAGTGTGGTAATAAAGTAGATTTAAGCTAGATAATTTGAAGCAAAAATGTTTTTATTTCTTTTTGTTTGCTTCATTTTTTATTTGTAATATACACGGAATCTTTTGTGAGGCCTTTTGAAATACACCAGACTGAATGAGTTTTTCAGTTATTGCCTACTATTTTTGTTGCTTTAAGTTTCTTTTTTCCGGCTTTTATCTTTACTTCTTCTGTTTATCATTACAGGTAGAAATTATTTTTCTTAAGATTACAATCTTAGTGAAATTCTTTTAACTTTCTCTTTGTTGGACTTTTCCTAGACCACTTATACATTGTTTTGTGTTTCTAATTTTCTACACATTTGATAAGAACTTTTCTCTTTTAAGAACTTTTCTGTCTAAAGAACTCTTTTTACTTGCCTCAGGGAGACAAGATTTACGGGGATTTCCTTGAGCTTCAACTGGAAAGAAAAACTAATTTTTATATGAAAAGGCAAAGGCTTTGTTGCAACTTGCATTAGCCACTGTGTCAAGCTAATTTAGGTACTTTAGTCAGACCAACCTGTTCTTAACCTCCAGATTAATGTCTACCACAAAACATGTACTTCCAATACATAGCGTTGCCTGGTATTGCTACAAGTCCAAGGGAAATTGTTTTGGCAGAAAACATTAGCTTTTTGCACATTTATATAAAAAAAATGATAGCTGTTTAAAAATCAAGTGGGAAGATTGTTCATGAAGACAGAGAAGGGAAATTTTAGGCAAGCCCAATGTCTGAGTTCAGCCTTTTGGGTAATTAAAGAAAAAATTTGGATACCTAAGCCCAAATTTATAGATTTTTAAGAGTATTAAAATATGCACCTCCTGTTTATGGATAACAAATAGAGTTATAGAAAGTCTAAGTTAGGCCCAGCTCAGTAGCTTACACCTGTAATCCTAGCACTCTAGGAGTCTGAGCTAGGTGGATCATCTGAGCTCAGCAGTTTCAGACCAACCTGAACAAGAGTGAGACAACGTCTCTAACTAAAAATAGAAAAACAAGCTGGGTTTTGTGGCAGGTGTCTGTAGTCCCAGGTACTTGGGAGGCTGAGGCAAGAGGATTGATCAAGACCAAGAGTTTGAAGTTACTGTGAGCTATGATGCTAGAGCACTCTATATAGGGTGACAGAGTGAGACTCTGTCTCAAAAAGAAAGAAAGGGTATAAAAAAGAATCTAAGTTAAAGGAATTCAAAACTTAGAACTAAAACCTACTACCTGGTTTACTTAGATAATCTAGTTCTGTAAACTATTGGTTCACTATTGTGGTGTGTATTCTGTTAGTTACAAAAGGCTACTAAGAATCTTTCATTTCTGTAAGAAAATAAAATATATTATGTCTAGAAGCAAAACATGATCGTCTAGCCAGATCTGCAGATTCTTCAATAATTTGAGTGCCAGACAAGCAACCTCTGCCTGTTTACCACCAACTTTGAGTCGGACTTGATAAAGAATTGTTAATAGTATAATAACAGACATAGTGTGCACCCTTGAGTTTGTTACCAACACACATGAGCAGCCTACTCTAGAGCTGAGATTTTTGAGAGTTTCAAGTTCAGTTTTACCCCAAAGTTGGTCTACTCTCACTTTTCAAATAGATTTTTCTCCCTTGTAGGTGTAAATAGTTGTTTTTTTGTTTGTTTTTGTCTATCTGTTTATCTCTCACTGTAAAAGTTGCTGCTTAAAAGCTGATTTCTAATTGCGGCCTTCCCATGGGCTACATGGAAACAATGAAAATATTTTATCAATTTTGTTTCTATTTAAACTTAGAGGGCATATATTTCTACTATGTCCTGCAATAATGTTAATATTTTTATGACATGTAAAACACTTACCATATTGGTGGCTCCTGTGGCTCAAGGAGTAGAGCGCCTGCCCCATATACTGGGGGTGGTGGGTTTAAGCCCGGACTTAGCCAAAACTGCAAAAAAAAAAAAAAAAGTAAATAAAATAAATAAAATAAAACACTTACTATGTTATTTATTTTTAGTTTGTTTTTAGGATACTTAAACAACGTTGACCATATAAATTGGTTAATATACCCTATTATCAATGCATATGGTTCCATTATTTCCAATATATATTTACATCTTTTTAGTCCTGTCTTTTTTCTGCCAGTGTTAATTCATTTCTTCTCTGTTGCCTGGAATCCACTGAAGTCATTTCATGTGCAACCTCCCAACTCATCCTTCATGCTCAGTGTGTATATATTTTTGAAAAACTGAGTTGTTGATGTTTACTTATTTGTGTAAAAATAATCCTGACTACAAATCGTGTCCTATGTCTTAATTTTTCTCCATGTGATTATAGTTTTCAAATGTAAACATGTCACCCCATATCAATTTAGTTTATTGCTTCTGGCCACTGTTGCACATTTCACCATATGTTAATATGTTTTGCTTATCCATTATTGTAGTGATGAGCACTTAGGATGTTTTCAACACTTTACTTCCAGTATAAAAGTATAATTAACTCTTTTTTTTGGAGACAGTCTCACCAGTCTCATTCTGTCAGCCTCGGTAGAACACCATGGTGTCATCATAGCTCATAGCAACCTCAAACTCTTGGGCTTGCCTCAGTCTCCTGAGTAGCTTGGAGTACAGGTGCCTGCCATAACGTCCAGCTAGTTTTTCTACTTTTATTAGAGGCAGGGTCTCTCTTGCTCAGGCTGGTCTCAAACTGCTGAACTCAAGGGATCCTCTTGCCTCAGCCTCCTGAGTAGCGGGGTTTACAGGCATGTGCCACCAAGCCTGGCTATTTACTTTTTTTTTTTTTTTCGAGACAGAGCCTCAAGCTGTCACTCTTGGTAGAGTGCTTTGGAATCACAGCTCACAGAAACCTCCAATTCCTGGGCTCAAGCGAGTCTCCTGCCTCTGCCTCCTAAGTAGCTGGAACTACAGATGCCCCCCACAACACCTGGCCAATTTTTGGTTAGAGCCATCAATGTTATTTGGGGGGCCCAAGCTGGAATTGAACCCACCAGCTCAGGTGTACATGGCTGGCGCCTTAGCCCGTTGAGCCACAGGCGCTGAGCCCTGGCTATTTAATTTTTTGGAGAGGTGGAGGTCTCCCTATGTTTCCCAGGCTAGTACTAAATTTTTAGTCTAAAGCAATCCTTGGGTTTGCTTGGGTTTCAAAGAAGTGAGATTACAGGTGTGTGCCACAGGGCCCAGCTGTAATTTTTGTTTTAATTCTCCCCTTTCTGTGCCTCATAAGGTTGGATTTTCTTATACATTTTGCCTTTCATGCTTTCCCTTCTATGAATTGCCCATTCATGACCTGTGGTTTGCCTTTCTATTAAATGTCCTTTGTTTTCAATTATATTTTTAGGAGTCCCTCCTTATTCAGATAAAGGTCTGCTATTACTTTGTAGGTGTTGCATATATTTTCACCCAGTCACTTGCTTTAAACTCTGACTTGGGCCCCTTTACTGTACATAAAATCTCCAATTTTAATGTATCCAACTTAATCAGTGTTGCCTATACAATATATCCCTGTTTTAAAAATGTATTTCTTTTCTTACCCTGAAATCACAGATACTCTCTTTTAGTTTTTTTTTTTTTTTTTAACAGAGACAGAGTCTCACTTTTTCGCCCTGGGTAGAGTGCCGTGGCATCACACAGCTCTCAGCAACCTCCAACTCCTGGGCTTAGATGATTCTCTTACCTCAACCTCCCAAGTAGCTATTATCTCTGTGTCTTATCTTTCACATTTAAAGGTTAAACCCAGTGAATTTTAAACATATTGTATGAGATTTTACAATACATTGCTTGGTAGAATGGGCTTTGAGCATAAGACTGTTTGGGTTGTGATTGGATTTAAATCCCAGCTCTGTCAGATCCTTCAGAGGTCAGTCTATGCTGATGCCTCAGTTTTCTCTCTTGTAAGATAAGGGTAATAGTTTATGCCTCAGAGGATTATTATTATTATGTTTTTGCATGTGAAAATCAGATAAGTTAAAAACTTAGCACAGTATAAATTATATTTGTGGTTTATTATCTTTCTTTATATAATGAGCCTGTTTCCCCAGAAGCTGAGATTCAACTTTCTCAACAGGACTATGTGGATTCCTTCCTGTTTAAGTGCATTTTCCATTTCCTGCAACTGCATCTCAATGTTTTTAATCACCATGAATTCTTAATATGTCTTAATATCTGGTAGGGCAGGTTGTCCACCATGGTCTTGTTTTTTAAAAGGGCCTTAGTTATGTGGTGGACTTTATTCTTCCAGAATTAATTTCAGAATTACCTTTTCTGCTGTCCCTGAAAAAAAAGGGGAAGTTGGAATTAGAATTGCATTGAATTTGCAAATTAATACGAGGAGATTGATATTACTAGTGTTAAGTCATCTCATTTACAATTTAGTATGTTCGTCAAATGTCCATGTATCTTTTCATAGAGAGTTAAAGCTTTTAGTGTCAAGGTTTTCTACATTATTATTAGTCAAAGCCTCATATTCTCTATAGTTTTTGTTGATTTATAAATGTATCTCATATTCTATCTGGCTATTGATAGTATTAGGGTTGTTTTCCTACATTTAGTAGCTTGTTTTCTCAGCTTTCCAAATAAATGAAATATGTGTAAAAATGACATTTCACTCTATATTCTTAATCCTCTCTCTTTCTCTCCCTCTTAATCTTATCTTTGCCCATGTCAGTAATGTTCTAAATATTTGTCTTGATTCTCTTTTTCAGTGAAATGCTAAATTAAAAAAAAATTATTAATAAGATAATTTTCAGTAGTTTTTTACATGCACCATATGTTTTTGATATATCGCCTTTATCAAAAACAATAGCTCTTATCTGTATCTGTATTGATAAAATTTACCTTACCCAATAAGTTTTGAACATCATTGGATGCTTTTAATTGTTTATATCTAATAACAGAATTGTATGCTTTTCTCCCTTTATTTAGCTTATATAGTGAATCACATCATTGATTTTCTGATATTAAACCAACCTTGCATTTTCTGGTATAAACCTAATTCCTAACTGACCATTTTGTATTATTTGTATAAATTAGCTTTTGTTGCATTATAACTGCTTCAAAACAGCCACTTAAAAGAGTAATCACTTGACAACTTGAGGGTGGATTTATCTGGGTCATTCTCACAGCTGGAGTTGGGTGAAAAACCAACAGTGTGAGGACTGGATAGAGAAAGGTTCTCTTATTTGTATGTCTTGTGGCTGACACAGGCAATTGGTCCTCACGCCTTTAGATTCGAATTGGGCTCCAGCAGCTATAAGAGAGGCCAAGCCCCTTAGCTCTTGACTCATTGGCTAGAGCAACTTATATGCTGAAGTCTAAAGTCAGTGCTGAAATGGGTGACCCAGGGACAAACATGCTGAAAGGAGGATTGTGCCATCATTTTTGAAATGTCTTGTCAAAATATTTTTAAAATACTTTAAAATTCTGCAGAATAATATTTTATATGTGTATGTTTTTGTTTCTTATCTTATAAGGGAAATTTGGTTAAATTTCTTTTTGTATTGTCGTTTCTTCAGTGTGATGCTACCTCCAACCCCTTCGTGCTGACCCCTACATTTAAGTAGATTGCAGACATAAAAATGAGTATTATATCTTATATCACATAGACATGGCAGGTGGCTCCTACCAAGCAGTGCCCTGAGCATGTTCAGACTTGATCACTCAGTGGCCTCTTGAACATATATGTGCATGGAGGATTTTTTTAAAAATGTAACACACAGTACATCTCATTTATACCTTACTAGCAATTGTCCTCTTTTTAGCTACTGCACAAGGCATTAAAATCTATTTAAAAGTATCTTTAGAGTGCAAAGAAAGTTTCTCTAAATATACATTAGATTTTTAACATCCTTACTGAGGTATAATTGAAGTAGAAAGAACTGCACATACCAAGTGTGCGCAATTTTATGAATTTGAACGTATGCAAATATCGATGACACCATCACCTCAGTCAAGATAAGAGACACATCCAATGACTACCAAAGTGTCCCTAATTCCCTAATGCGTTTTTATCATCAAACTAAAAGTAGACTAAAGATGCTCACACTTCTTGCAATGTATTCTTTTATTAATTAAAAAAAATACCAAGTGCTTGAAAAAAAATTAAATACAAAATATGAAGGGAATATTCCTCATTATCCCTATCCCTCATCCTTAGAGGTGAAACTGTTACATATAAAGTTAGGATATCAATTTTAAAATGTTACGAGATGAGAATAGTTTTCAAAAGACCATGCAGATATTTCCCCATTGCAGGGTGGTATTGAATACGGTAATTAACAGTCCAGTCTCCAATTCAGAAATTGTTGTCAAGAAGCACAGCTCTAACAACACTGTCTCAAATTAAAGAATTATAGTCAGAACTAAAGAAAAAGTGGCTCCAGATTGACATTCATCATTGGCTCCAAATTCACATTTTCATTTGAGGAATGTGAAAATCATAAATCACGGAATGACCTCTGATTATTTCTGAGTAATTCTACGATGCCATTTCCCCCTGGTTTGACCATGAAAAAGAGAGGAGTTAGAAGGATGGGAAGGAATTAGCCTATTTAGGCTTTTAGGGTCGTGGGAAGAGGAGTTTATTCATTGTGTCATTTCCTGGAATACAGAGATCTTCTAGGAGCAAGTGTGTCCTCAAAATAGGGAAATGCAAGACATCATCCAGAAAAATACGCTTCCATTCAACCTTCTTCAGGGCAGACACATTTTAAATTCTCTTGTATTATACAGTATTTAAGATGGCTTTGTCTTTGGGAGTCAATTTCTTTCAGGTATATGGGTCTGTTCTTAATTTTTTTCTCTTTCTTTCTCTCCCTTTCTCCCTTCCTTACTAGCCAGTTAGAAAAATAGTTACATGTACCTTACATATGCTAAACTATGCAGTAACAAAACCCCAGAATATAACTAATTTTCTTTTAAAGATGGCAACGGCCAAGAAAGTATTTCAGATTCACAATCTTGGGAAAGTGGAAGGAATCTCTGAGTTATTTCTGTCTTAAAGTAGATTGAAATCTGGCAGCTCCCTTTTTTCTAAGTCAGGGATGCTAGTTGAGCCTTTATTTTCTTTTCAAGAGAATCATTGACTTACATGGTTTACAGATTAAAACTTAGTAGAAGTTTATCTTTGCCTTTTGAAATTAATGTGATGAACAGAATTCTGTGTACTTAGAGGATGTCTTCTTTTCTTTCCTTCTCATGGGCTCAAAGTACTTAAATTTACAGTCCAGATCTGTTTAATTCTCCAATAATCCTGAGAGAGAACAAAGGGGCAAATGGCTTTTCCCTCATTTCACGGATGAGAATACTGAGGTTCCAAGGGGCTAAATAACTCAGCCAAGGTTCATTCTCTGAGGTGATGTCAGTGCCAGAAATAGCACCTCTTTTTCCTTGCTCTCTCCTTTGGTTCTCTATCCAGTGGTCCTCTCTGACTATTAAAATGTGCTGTACCTGTCCCCACACAGAATCTCTGAAATGTCCTTTCTTTAGGACACTAAGACTATGACAAGACTGAGCAGACACAAAGAATGCTGCATAAAAAAAAATCCATCTTTTTTTATTGACTCTGTCCCATAAAACTCCACAGCCACTCTGTATGAGAAGCATAAGATATCCATTAAGGCCACATTCTCATTAGATCTAGCAAGAGCTAGATTTTGCAGAAATTAAGGATACGTCTTAAGTCCTGACTGTTGAAATGAGTGCCTTGGGAGTCAGAGACGCATTTCTGCATAGGTAATCCAAGAATGCCCTTTGTTAATTGTTTCTCCCTCATTTCTTAGACACTTAAAATTTGTGATTGACACCATATATTATACTTCAGTGCTATTCGTCATCCATTTTCCACAGATTTGCAGGAAAAAAGTTCTCCAAGTCACTAAATGCTTCTATGACTCAGAAACATGACCCTCGGCATCAGCCCAGTAGGTAGCTGTCTCTTCAAAGAATGAAAATGGAACTGAGAGGTTAGGGGAACACTTTGCATGTGGGAACTGTGGTCATCTTAAGGCAATGTTCATTTCTAGCTGCAATGCTGCCCTTTGATTGGTAGTTATCAAAATCAATGATAAAGCAAAAACAAAAACAAACAACACTACTACTGGATTCTTTGGGATTTTTTTTTTTTTCCTCTGCTTTCTATCCCTCACTTTGCACAGTAAAGGAACCCAACTACTCAGTCTGCTCATCTGGTGTCAGTGACTGTTTGGGATGAGTTAAGTCTTCCTCTGTGAGCTCCTGCAGGACAGACATGGCCATGGTTTTCATTACCTTTCCAGAAGATACCACAGTCTTTGCTTCAGATTAAAAGTTTAAAATTGTTAGTTCGATGGGTAGATGGGTTGTCGATGTCTTGCGATACACAAATGACTGAAAATATTAAAATTTTTATTGTGTTTAAAGAGAATGATTTGAGTCAGGGACATCAATTCCTACCACATCTGCCATCACTCTTCTCTTCCTGTGTTCATTACTGTAATTACTGATCTATCGTGACACTATTTCCCTTTGGGTCTAGACATGACATAAAAATCTTTCTGCATGGTATAAACCACCCCAGCCTGTTTGACTGGAGTTGGGGCACAAGACAAATTCTGTTTGCCAACCATGAGACAGACAGTAGAAAAAATAGCTAATTTTCATGTAAAAATTAAAATGACCCAAAACAGACTTCAGGGAGAAAATGTTTTCTAATTGATTATAGAAATATGCTCAGTTATCCAGCTTCCTCCTTCAAAAGTTATATTAATTTTGATTTTCAACTCACAAATGAACTCAAAGTTTGGCAAAACTGGCTACAAATCCTGCAAAACAGAGCTGTTCAAGATATGATTCCTTCAAGGCTTGATTTTATCTCCTTTCATAAATAATGCTGGCCTTCTCATAGGGAAGTTGGCTGAAGGGAGAGATGGACAGAGAGGTACAAGAGATAATTCTAGGTTGACTTAGTCATCAAAAAGCAGCCTGTGAAAATCATTTTTGGTAGTCTGGGTAAACAGACAATGAGGAATGGAGGAGGCTCACACTGAGTAGACATATCACTTATCCAAGATTGTGATCAGCACTAGTGTGCCAGCGTAGCAATGAATTAATCAGAGTGTTCAATGCTAGATAATACAACAAACACTCCTTACGTCCAAATTGAATAACTTCATAAATGTTTATTTCACATGTTTGGACAGAGGCCAAAGTGATTCAGATAGTTCTTTCTTAGCAGATCACCTTCAATTAATGAATTAGGAACCCATATCTCCCTTCCATATTAAAATGTTAGCATCCTTTTGTTTTTGCTTTTGAGAAAGAGTCTCACTCTGTCAACTGGGTAGTCACCCTGGGTACAGTGCTGTGGCATCATAGCTCGTAGCAACCTCAAACTCTTGGACTCAAGCTATTCTCCTGCCTCAGCCTCCTGAGTAGCTGGGACTATGGCTGCATGCCATGATGCTCAGCTAGTCTCTTCTATTTTTAATAGAGACAGGGTCTCACTCTTGCTCAGGCTGGTCTCAAACTCCTTAGCTCAAGTAATCCACCCACTTCAGCCTCCCAAAGTGCTGATATTACAGGCATGAACCATTGGAAATGGCCTTAAAATGTTGATATCTTAAACACATTGCTTCCTAAATCATAGCAGAAGGGACATGGGCAAGTGTGCTATAGGATCTCCTGTCCAGGTCTGGAAGTCATTGACCCACGTCCTTTTGGTCACAATGTGAAAACATGAACTCCATCTCTCTACAGGGAAGCCTGTAAAAATATTGTTCTGTGTCCAGAAAGAGGGAAATAAGATGCATGTCACTGTGCAGTTGAAGAACAGTGTTTGGAAGATGATGAGTGAAAATTCCTGAAGATTGATTCCTTAGTCATTGAAGAGTGCTGTCCCATCTAACTATGTTCTCTACTGCAATAAATCATGGCATGCACAGAAACCTCCAATCCAGTTTGTATGCTAGATAGCAGAAAGTATAGTCTTGTCATTTATTTAGTAAGTCAACAAATATTTATATCTACAAAATACCCTGCCAGCAACTGTAGCCAACCTCTGTGTTTTTCCTGGACCTTAGATGATCCTTGATCTCAAGACCTGAATAATTTATTTGACATGGGCACTGACCCCTTCATGGGCGCTTCTATTTATCCTTAACCAATAACAGAAAGTGGGCAACTTTATTATTCTTCTTACGAGAAAGTCTCCTAAAATCTGGTGCTTTCTTTTTTTGTGCCACATTTGAGTAATTTCTTCCTTCTTTACTTTTCCTGGTTTACTTAATACTGTGATCAAATTCCTCAGCTTTCATGTTGCCAAAATATATAACCACATTTTCTTTAGGCTTTTTCTTAAGGGAATCTTTCTTCTGTTTATTTATTTACTTATTATCATTTTCCAAAAATCTAATAAAGAAACGTGTTCAAAATTCACCCAGTAGATTGAAATAAATAATAGACATTTTTCTGGGATTTTTATTCATTCACTCAACCAGTTTTAGAAACTTTTTCCCATTCTTACCAACTGTTATTAATTTCTTATGTGTTTGTGTGAGGATTTTTGTGGATATATGCAAATGCACATGTGTATGTTTCAAAGGTTATTATATTAGAAAATTACAGAAGCGGGAAACTGGAACAAGTTGTCTAAGCAAACGTTTGTACTACCCAAGACAGGTGGTAGTCACCAGGGAAAGTAAGCAAATAACCCATCTTTGCTATTTACTTTGCAAATCAGATTTAAGATTTTTCATGGCTGCTGAAAACTTCTATTTTGGCTCTTACTTGAAATCATTTTTAAAAAACTTTTTGTTTAGCTTTAACTATTGTTATTAGCTTATTTAGGTTAGGATTAAACATTCAAAAGTTAAAATAAGCTTTTCTTAAAAGGGAGATTATTTTAGGCTTAGTGAAATGGATCTGAAGCTAGGAATATGTGACAATCATGCACAAGAACTTTTGGAACAGAATCACATCACTTCAGCCACATTTAAGTCCATCAACTATAAGTAAATCAATCTGATAATTAACATAAATGTGCAGATTAATGGCACTGGATTATTAAATAAGGTCTAGTTTTAAATCAAATTCTCCCCTTCCCCCATGTTTTTTTAAAAGAGCAATAATTTTATCAGACAGCCATCTAATTGTTTAGTGCCTTCATGCTAATGTTATTAAATGTTTGACATATCATCAATACAACAAGGGGACATCAATTGATATCAAATCAAAGAAAAATGAAAAAGAATGTTTAAATATAAAAATTTGTTTGAAAAATGCTGGCTTAGATAAAACTAAATATGTTTCTTGATTAGAGGACTTCTGTGATGTAGAATGAGCTATCAAGTGCCTTGTCAATTTCCATGTTAAATATGTGTTGCTGTAAAGTGTTTTTAAAACCCTTCCTGACCCTATGTCAGATTTTGTCCAACACAATGATTTTCCTGCTCTGTTCTGGTGTTGGAAGACATCCAACACATTTTTGAGGTGCTTCTCATTCCATGACAAGAGGTTAGTGACAACGCCGAGTCCATTCTTTGGCCCTCTAACACAGTCAACCACTGTTTATAGGATAGTTCAATTTGAAAAAAAAATGACAGTTATTTTGGAATACACCAAGTATATAGGAGGAGTGGACAGAGCTAATCAGTACTGTGGATGCTGCAGATTTATGAGGCGGTCCTACAAATGGTGGACAAAATTATGCTTTTGGCTGATGGAAGTTGTGGTTGTGAACAGCTATATCCTTTACTCATTACATAAGAAGGGAGTGGAGAAAAATGCAGATGCATCTTTCTTACAGGAGAAATTTCATCACTCAGCTTGTGAGCAATGGGAGGAACAGAAATTCAAGGAAGAGGAGAAGACCATCATCTTCTGATGCGGAGGAAATGCTAAATGGGAAGATGCATTTCATAATGAAAAATGAAAACAAATCAGTAAAGGTCTGCATGGTTTGCAGCAGGAGAAATGAGAAAGGTGGAAGGAGAGAAACCACTTTCCACTGAGAGACGTGGAGTAGGAAGAATCCTGGACTTCATCCCGAAGAGTGCTGCAAGACTGATCACACTCAAAGAAATTATAAACAAAATACTGTAATTATTTTATGTGACCTAAAATAAAAACATCAAGCAGATTCATATTTATCTTTTTATCTTTTAAAACTAACAGATAATGATAAGAAATCCACCAACCTCTTTCGCACCCAAAAGAAATAAGAGCTGGGGAGTATGCGGGTGGCATAAAAATTAGATTGGGTTCCTTATTTAGCGGCACAGACCTCTGTTGGTGGGGCATTTTAAAGGATTCTTGATTTTAGAAACTTTGGAAAATAAATGCTATCCTCATTTCAGTGGTGCTATTGAAATCTTAGCAGTTAGAGGGAGGTCCACAGACGAGCTCACTCATTTTCCAGTATAGAAATCTTCACTGTATCTGGGCTATCAGCTCATTTGATTGTGGGTGAATGTTTTGGTAACAGAATGTTTATTACCTTATAAGTCAGGTGATTCTGTAAGTGAAATGATCTTCTGTTCAGAAGTTCTAACTTAAATACCTTTTGCAGTTAGAAAATTTTAATTTTTGAAAGTTTGCCTGTTGGACTTAAGCTGATTTGTGAATTAAGGAAACTCCTTCTAAAGTAAAGAAATCATTTTACTGATTGCAGTGCTGGAGTAAGGCGCCAGCCCCATATTGCGGAGGTGACGGGTTGAAACCCAGCCCCAGCCAAAAACTGCAGAAAAAAACAAAAAAAGAAATCATTTTACTCAAGAACAATTCCACCTGAAGGGAAAATATATGCTAAAATGAGCTATATATAGTAATTGAAGATTAGTTTAAAATTATTTTTGAAAATATTGATCTGAAATTTATGTGTAAATAGATTGTTATTAAGTAAATAAAACCTGCACATTTTCTCTTACATCTAATAAAATTTAAGCTAAATTACAATTGTGCACAGTTATTAGAATAAAAAAAATGTTTTTTAAGTGATTATTTCAACAAAATTGGATTATAACACAGTACCTTGCCCTTCACCGAACAGTCAATATTAGCAGTTCATGTCATTCAGGATAATTCTGGTAAAAGTTCTTTCAAAGAATTCATCAATTTTCATAAAGCTTTCTTTTGATTATTGGACACTCAAATAAATTTCTCTTTGCAGCTCTATTCTGTTCCTTTATCTTTTTAAATTGCTAGATATATGTCTTTGCCAGGTCCTCATTTAGTATTTGCTTTGTATATTCATTCTAGCAGAATTCTGGTATTATTTACATTGGCTTAATGCTATCCAGTCTGTAAAACCTAGGATTTCATTTTGCATTTGATTTGCATTCATTTCTGTTATATGCCATGATGCTTATATTGGGCATCCATTTGTGAGTAATCAACTAAAATATGATGGGTAGGTTGCCAATATAGAAAGACTAAATTATTTGGGCAACTTAAAACTGTCAGGATGTGAATAATAAATACCTGGATGACAAGAACTTGTTACATGAAAATACGTATCACTGAATTCCACAAATTTCTTATGCTCTGTTCTGACCTTTTGTCAGTCCTTAGTCATAGAACTCTTACTTTTCCAGCCAGTACTGAATTCTTGATTATTTTCAGCCCTCCCAATTTCTAGTCTAGTTTGACAAACCTCTCATTTTATCACATTTGTTTTGTTGGTGAAGTCATATTTCTGGTTCACCCAGAGGTGGCTCCATTCAAAGTTTAGATTTGGTTTTCAAAGTTTTGGTAGCAAGAGTAGGTATTGATTTTCCTTAATCATTCAGTCTTCCAGCTAATCCTATTTTTTTATTAGCTTGCTATGTAGAAAGATAGACAACCAGACTAATTGATTTGAGGACATAACTTTGACCAGCAATTTGTTTCTCAACCCTGGCCTCCTGGATATGACGTCTTTCTCAAAAATAGCCGGCCAGATACAATCCCAATTCCAAATCTTGGTATTTAATATACTTCAAATGCCTGTCTTCAAAAACCCACTTCCAGTCTTCTTCCTCATTTCTTTCTTTCACATACAGGACATGCATTCATCCACATTACTATTCAGTTACCTGGCAGATAATTTGTTTCTCTTCTCTTGGGTTCTAATGTACCAAGAGGCTTTGTAAAGGTTTTGAAATACACAAAAATTAAGAAACATAAAATCACGTTGATTACTATTTTTTTTTCAGAATAATCACCATGACATCCTATATACTTTTGCATCTTATAAGCCATTTTTGAAAACAAACTCACCATTCATTGTCTTCAAGTGCTCTAGACTCACTTTCATAGATGTGAACAGCTTTTGTTAGGGCTGGAGAACTTTCTTCTGTGCCTGTGACCTTTTGATGTAGGGAGCAGAGAATAATCGCATGGGCCCAGGTCAGTACTACAGGGCTGATGTTCATAAGTTTAACTTCCGTGGATTCCAGGATCTGAATGGAGATGTTGTCCATGCGGGCAGACACATCGCAATGGTGTCAGATGGTTCCTCTAGTCCTTGCTTGGTTCCTGATCTTGAAGCTTTCTGGAAACTTTTGATAGGCACTCTGTTGTGTTCCCCAGAACAGTAATTGTCCTTTGTCCCTACAGAGGAGCAGTTCAAGATGATCTCTTTTCCAGAAGAAAGTTGCCACCATTTTCTTTCCTACACTTCAGGGCCACTTCCCTTTTCTTGGTGTATTTTCATTGACAAAAAAAAAAAAAAAAAATCCTCGTTGTCTACGGATGTTTATTAACTGGATCCAACTGGTAAATCCAGGTTTCATCTCTAGTAACGATGTCAGAAACACATCTAGACTTGCATCCATCAAATCTTACCAGCATTTCTTCACACCACTCAACACATTTGCTCATTTGTTGAAGTGTGCAGCACCCATGGGGATGAAAGTTTTCTGACTGGAAGATAATCAAAATCCACGTAGGATTTTGGACGCTGCTGGTGATCCAATCTGCAGTGCTGCTTTAGTGTCCTCAGATGTCACTCAGTTGTTTTTGTAAGCCGTTTTTTCCACAATGGTGAAGTTTAGTCAGTCACTAACATCTCTGGACACCCACTCCTCTTCTCATCTTAAGCCTCTGCTAAATTACTGAAACTACAAAAATATTGTCATTCAGGAAGGAATGAGGTCCCTGAAAGCCAGCTGCAATCACTCAAGGCTTCTGAGACTTATTTAACCCACTTTTAAAATCATAGAAAATCATTCAACAAAATGCTCCTTCCCAGCTCCATAGCTGAGGTCTACTGAGCTATGCATGGAAACAAATGTAGCCCTCCCAGCAGCACTGATCAGCCAATACCAATAAGCACAGCAAGTTGAAACTTGCACAGGGGGATCAGAAAGGACAATGTTGACTGTGATTATTGGAAGTGAAATAATAGACCACAGCACAGTCCGTCTCGATATTATTGCGGTGACCTCTGTAACCTGGTTGTTCTGCTTACAAAGTTATTCACAGGCCTAAATTCTCCTTCACTCTTAAGTACTCCAGAAAATGGCACTGTTCCCAGGATCAGCAAGTCATTCAATCAACAAGCTGTTCATAATTTCATAGGTTGCTTCATGGAGTTACCCACCCACTATAAGTAAAGCTGTCAACCTTTACTACTGATGGTTCTACTGCTCCCATAGTAATGTATTCTAACTTATTTATTTGACTTAGCACTATCTAAAATGATATTAAAACATTCTTTATTGTGTTAGTTATTTTCATGTTTTACCATCACTATGATAATATCAGTTCATTAAATTCATGTTTATCATCAATTCTGTCACTCTTCGAGTGTCTTGCCTTGTTTTTCACTTACCAAGTGTTCAATAAATTGACTTTGACATTTTAAAAAAATAAAGAAAACATCCCTCAACACTGCCCATCTCTATTTAACACCAGCATGTACCCTTTCATTCTTTGCACATTATTTAATTATATCAGCTGGGGAGATGGGTTTGACAGGAATTCAAAAGGACAGAAAAAAATCCTACATGTTTCAAAACTTAAGCCAATATGTACAGTATACAGTTCCTATTCATTATCATATTCATCATCATATTAAGAATATTAAATATATTCTTAAGCTTATGCAATCAAGAGTTATACTGTTATTATTTAGTGCATGACAGGGTCCTCAATATTTACAAATACTTTTCAGAGAATAATTCTTTTAAAAGTTTTATTTGTAGACAATAATTATTTTATAAATAAAAGGAGCCACAATAAAACAGTTGTTGTTGCAAAACTTGGTTGCTGTTGTTGTGTTAGTTTTGTTTCCACATTGTACTTTGGATATGAAGGGGCAACTTCTACTTATATTCTATAGCAAGGTATATGTACAATGCTTCTTAATGTCATGTATAAATATTGATTTTTATAGTCAGGTGGATGGAAAATATAAAGAAATATAAATCATTAAAATATTTCTAATTTAGTGATTTTAAAATAGTAGACAATTTCTCAATGTCCTTCTCCTCATATGGTTATAAAGTTTCTTACTTTAACAAAATCACTTGGTTCTATGCATACCAATGAACCTGAGTGTTACATTTTCAAATTCATGCTAATATTTTCTCTGCAAAATTTGGAGGCAGCTTTCTTTCTGTGTATCATTTGTATTTCACTATTCATCAAGGTAGCAGAAACGCTTGGGTGAGTTTGCCCTAAAGGCTGCCAAATTCATGGAAATGAATGTGAAAAATGGGAGAACAGAATGAAATATCACAAGTAATGGGCTTGATACTCCTATTTCATCCTTTACCCAAACATTTTAAAAGTAGATTTATAATCAAAGACTTGGTTCTATAAATAGTTTGGCCAGCAAAAGAGTTTTTCTTAATGCATCCTGTATTTCCATCAGCTTATGTGCAGTAATGGCAAAGTCAGGGCTTCACTGTTTTTTGCTGGTTTCAGTCAGTGGTATCAACAAAAAATAAGAATCCATTTTGAGAAGAGTTCTGAAGAGTAAAAAAAAAATTATTTTAGTCAAGTGCAATAGTGAGAAGATAGTAGAACAAGGAGCTCAGTCTGTAAGTGACTGTGAACAATCAAGTGAGTAAATTCTTAACATGGCACTGTTATTGTTTAAATCACAGCCAACCCAAATACTGCTTTCATCATGTATTCATTTGTTCTTAAAAGTCTTTTATCCCTTTATTCGGCACATTTCCTGGTCTTTGCCTGTGCCAGAGATCCAGAATGCAACGATGAACAAAGTGAGCAGAGTCCATATAATCATGGGTCTTATTTGTATTTTGAAAAGCATGATATATGCCCAAGGTACCCTTAGGAAGAAGGAATACAGACATTAATTATGCAGTCACACAAATAGATGCAATACATGAACATGTGATGCTATGACAGCAGGTAGGAGACTCAGCCTTATCAAGAGTTCCAAGAAAGGCTTTCCTGCCTTACATTTGAGATTGGAGGGATACATGAATCAATTGATGGCAGGGACAGGGAGAGTTGGACAAACAGGAATACCAAGAGTTTGTCTTAGTCCATTTGAGGTGCTAAACAAAACATCTCTGACTGGGTAGTTTATGACAACAGAAATTTATTTCTCACAATTCCGAAGGCTGGGAATTTCAAGATCAAGGTACAAGCGGGTTCAGGGTCGGGTGAGGGCATTCTGCTTCATCTGCGGCAACTTTTGTGTGACCTCACATGGAAGAAGAGGAAAACAAGCTCCCTTGGGCCATTGTTAGAGCAGCACTAGTCCCATTCAGGAGGGCTCTTCCTTAATAATCTTGTCACCTCCTAAAGACCCCATCTTTTAATATATTGCGTTGGTAATTAGATTGCAGCATATGAGTTTTGGCAGGACACAAACATTTATACCATAGGAGAGGCAAAACTTTATTAATTCTTTTTTTTTTTTTTTTCACTTAGAACCTACTGTGTAAGTCTGAGTCCTGAGATATAAGAAAAATGTTTCCAAAAAAAATGGAAGTGGCGGCTGGTTGGGGATGGGGAATGTTCCAAGATGAGACTGGTTGAAAACGATCACTGTAGGCCACCCTGGGGATTTTTACCAGCTCAGACATAGGTGTCTCCTTTTTGTTGGGGGTGGGAAGAGTGGGGGCGAGTGACTCTACTGAGGGGAATCTCAGCCCTGCCAGTCACTGAGTTTTATGGCCCCTGATTAAGTTAGTTAACACTTTGTGCCTCAACTGTCTCACCTTTCAAATGGTAATGTTAACAATTCCTATTTTATAGGATTTGGTGAGGATTTGAAAAGAGCTTAGGATAATTCCCAGCATGCAGTCTTTATGTATAAACATTAGATATTGTAGTTATATGGCTTTGTTGCCCAGGTTTTTAAATTAAAAATAAATTGAGAAAAATAAATGTAATTAAATAAGGGTGAATGTTGCCAAGAGCTTTATTTAAAGTAAACTATAAGTGATAAATAAAACCTTGCAGTCAAGGTCAAAATTCAAATGAGAAGATATGAAAAGTGTTGAAAGAGGCAAACCTGGTGATGTTCATTGACTAAAATGTATGCATTATAAAATGATATCTAGGAAAACTGGAAATCAATGAGGTTTTGTTAATTTCTATTTTTTTGGAAAGAGAAGATGGATGTTTGTAATAAACTTAAATGAAAGAGTTTTAAAAATGGTTCCCTAGGAGCACAGAGACACAAACAAATGCTCATAATTTTGTGGCTTGAGCTGAAGCATTTCTCAAATGTCCTTGAAAGTTCCCAAAGACAATCTTTCCTCAGGAAAGTATTTCTCCTGTGAGTAAATAATGTTCTTGCCTAGAAATGAAATTCAGTAATCTATTATATCACAACTGAACTGATAGCAAGACTGGTAGACAAAGTCCAGCAAAAAAAAAAAAAGTTACATTGCAATGTAGAGTTTGAACCTCCATCTAAATTTTTCCACAGCTTTTTAAGGGGCACCCTCCATATTAAATCCAAATCATGCAGAAAGAAGTTTGGACTTCACTTTACCTATCTATTAGGGGGATTTATTTGAAATTCTTGTTGCACCAACAACATCCTGCTTATATTTTTTATTGTTTACCTGACAATTGATAAGCTAAGGTTTCTTTTCACCATAAAAAGGTCCTTTTTTAAAGGAGTTATATGGCAATGACATTTAAAATATTTGCTGATTTTGGAAGAAAGATTTGTACTCTCCAAAGTGCTTTATATATGCATTTCTACAAGGCAAGAAGAACAAATCCTGTCGACAGAGTTTTAGAGAAGAGGAAACAAAGGCTGTAAGGGAAAACTGCTAGCTCAAGGTCATTCTGTGAGTCACACAAGAATTTCATCACAGCAATTGCTCAAAGTTCAGTAGGGAAGTCATCAGGGAAGGCTTAAGTCTTTAGTTCATCTTTGCACAATATTTTTGTCCATCCCCTGGCCTTCTGTGATGCCATAGAAAATGACGTTTGTTAGGTACCCAATTCCTGCTTCATGTTACTTACAGTCCAGTGAGGTGTTGAGGGTAGACGTATTTTATACTAACAAAGATAACTGAAATCCTTATGCCTGATCACGTGGGTTTGCAAATTTGAATTTGGGCCCTACGTCTTACTAGGAGTATATTCTTAAAAGAAGTTACTTAACTAGTTGAAGGCTGTTTTTCCTTCCATTAAATGGCAATTTTAATAGTTTATGTGTTTATTCCTTCATTTCTACAACAACTATTGACTAAGCACTACTGCATGTCAAGTACTCTGGAAGAATGGCTAAATTCTCTAAAAGGCCAAAGAAATTTTTTCAGTGGAGAACAGAGGTCAAGAAGGTTAGAGGTAAGCCCTAAACTGAACTTAGGAGAAGATAAAAGACTTGGATAACAGGAAAAAGAAAGAGATGACTTTCGCATAGGAAGGTTGGCTTGGAGATATTGGGAGCCCTAATACATTGTGGTTTGGTTTAGGGTATATTTCGTTTCTAGTCTCAGTTCCCAAATCTGGAAAATGGGAATGATTAAATATATAGAGTTCATTTAGTAAGGATTATATGAGGGGATGCATGGGATATGGCATGGAAAGCATTTGATAAATTATTATATATGAGTTTATGTGTTAAGTAAAGTCAATCTCTATGACCCTCTCCATACCGGAGGATCACAGCACTCTTCACTTTTCTAGCTCAGCCTGACATGGGCATGTCAGGTAGCCCTTATCCTTTGAATCAATGGGAAATTCTCCCCTCCCCACCCAGATCTAATATAACTTAATTTTAATCCTTTAGGTATATAGACACAAATAAAGGACATCAAAAATAAATGTATTTTAGAATTTATTATTTAAAGTATGGAAAACCATTTTACCATTGGATATGGTGATCAGCTATTTTTTTCTTCTGGGCAAAAAAGAGTCTGAAGAAAACACTTCAAAATTTGGATTTCACATAGAAGATAATAGAGTTATCTTCCTACTTGATTTAGATTTATGCTAATCTTCAACTACATCTTTATGGATAAAGATAATGTTAGAAGTTTCCAGATTATTTAATTTCTGATATTATACTTAACCCTGGTGAGAAAATAGGATTTGACTAAAATATCCCCTTCTCCTTTTCCTGGACCTTCACTGTTCATACAAGACTTGAGCCAGTTCCACTTTTAGACTCTCCACCAACTGAGTTTCTATAATCTGAAGAGATGCTTAGTTTCTCCTGGCTCAGTCCATCCCATTAAAATGATTAATTAACAAATGCTTACATGCTCTTTTTGTAGCATGGAATATAACACAATGGTTAAGAGTTAAACAGGCAAAGTTACCTTCTCTTCCTTTTCTATACCAATTAATTAATACACAGTATTATAACCAAAAACTGTAGGGCATGTTCAAATGTGAGGCATAGTCTTCTCATTTACATTATTTTAAATGTATTTATACTCTTACATTATTTGCAGAAGAGTTTTGAGATTGTAAAACTGTCATCAGTGACATAGCAATAATAAATTTTTGTCAATTCCCAAATTAAGAAGAATGAGAATAGGTCACTTTTCTCACAACTTGATAGGATAATGTCTCTACAGATCAAATCAAACTTGCTTACTGTAGCTTCCCTTGAGTTTTCACTGCCCAGCTTACATCTGTCACTCTAATGCCCGTGATACCATTGCTTGGGGATGGCGTCTATAATTCCTCTGGATTCCTAGACCTGGTTGAGTTGTACCTCATGAGCCGCTGATGCATGAAAATCCAAAACATGACTTCCATATGAGCCTCTTTTATTTTATATATCATTTCATTTTACCTAAGTGGACGCAGATGTGGCCTCAGAATCCTACATTTCTGAAAATGTCACCGGCATATCTCTAAGCCAATAGAAAGAATAAGATCTACAGATGTTTCTTAGCTGATAGAAAGTTTAGAAAAGTCTAAAACGGTAGATTATTTTAAAATAGCAACATATACTTCTGGAGACTGGCTGACATTCTCATGTGAACCAGCATGAAAATCATTGTCAAGGCATTCATCACTGCACTTTGCAGGAGTCTGTTCCATCAGCACATCCATGAACCCACGATGCCCTCTCACTTTGGCCTATCTGTGTGATTTGGGTCTAGCCCCAGCAGGAACAAAGGCTGCCGAGAGGCAACTTGTTTGGCTTGGGAGAATGCCCAATGTAAAAAGTTTGCAGGCAGAATCCAAAAGAGCAGCTGCAAGAGGAGAGATGGGGGTAGATGACAGCTAATGATTCAGAAAGCGATTTGCTTCTGAGTCTTCTGCTGAGCAGGAGGCAGCAGAGCCCGGAGGTAGTTTACCATGCACTGCCCGGCTGGTTGAAATTCTCTGAGTCCTTCTTCCGTCAGTACCTGTGTCCCTAGGGAATGCCCAGCCAACAGCTTCTACTTACCTAAAATAGTAGGACCTGCTATTTAGAATTTCAAAGAACTTTACATCTATTAGAACACATGGATCCATTTTATCCTGAGGCTCACAATGCCTAATCTCCTATAAACTGATTTAACAACAAAAGTTTAAGTAGAAATCCAAAAGCATCTTACTGATATTCCTTGACAACCCATTGTGTATCAGGCCCAAACTGCACCTTGTTCAATAACAGCCCTCTGAGGTGGGTATTGAAGGTTCCTGGATCTACATACAAGAAAAGACGAAAGTATTATTTATTCAGAGCAAGCTTGTGCCTGCCCCCTCATTATGGAATTTTAGATAAAGCCCTTTGCCTTCTCTTTCTCCCCTCCTCTCAAATCACAGATGACTAGATCACAGGACAAGCCTAAGCTAACATGACTTACTCACTGAATTATGGCAGAAAGGCTGGGATAGACTGTGTGACACATCTGTCACTTTCTAATGCAATAACTCCTCTCACCGCTCAATAGACATTATGGTTATTGGCCAATAAAGTTTGCAATCTCCCTTCTAAGAGCAGGATGGAGGGCAATGGGGTGGGTCTTCTATTCCCTCCCAAACCTGTGAAGACTGAAGTGTTGTCTGGACACACCTCCTTCATACATGTTTTATTTCATGTTTTAAAGACACACAAATAGAGGCAAAGTTGAGTGTCATGTCCATAACACGTAGCCCATGCTATTAACGTTGCATTATACTGCTTCCTCCCCATGCCAATTTGCTTTTTATCCTAATGTCTAAAACATTGACCACTGTTCCAAATAGAAATGAACAACCATAGACAGTCTTGAAATGGGCTTCTATTTCCATCACCTAAGACAGTCACTCTTTTCTTTTATGGGAGGTTTACCTTTCCAGTGACCAGGAGTAAATAATGATGTGCTTCTGTTGATTAATTTGGCCAGCAATTCTCCAAGTATAATATGCCAAAAAAGACATTTAGGTTTCTTTAAACCCTCCCTATGCTTCTAGAGTTTGAATTCAAAATCAACTAGGTTTCTTCTTTTCATAATGGAAATGGAAACAAGACTTTAGGTTTGTACATTTATTGACATTTTTTTCCTTGCCATTAGCAGGGAATTTGTTGTCAGGGTGTTGGACATGGCAGATAGCAGGCGTACCCTTCATCAAATCACAAATTATAGGAACTCTAATATGCAGATAGCACAGAATTTTAAAAGGAGATTAGGGGAAAAGAAGGTGCAAGCGAATATATTATTATACAAGTCGACATTGAAATAGAGCTTAACACATTGTACATCGGGAAAGAAGCTCAGATTGTGATTGTCAGTTATCCAATGTTCTGTTAAAAACTGATGAAAACACTACCACTTTTTCAGTGGTATTTTGACTGCCATTGGCATGGCCTGATGTCAAACAATGGGGCATTACTTGTGCTTAAAGGGTAAAAAATGTTGAAAAATTAAACGTAGAGAAAATAGATGACTTGCATTCTTGTCTTGGTCACTGACAGAAATGAAGTTGACTGTAGGCCTGCCACACAATCATTTCTGAACTCAGTTTTCTCACTTGTGCAATGAGGGAGCAGCCATAGTTCTTTCACAATGCTTGATGATCTTTGGCTCTATGATTCTATAAGCATCTTGATTTGATTTATGTGTACATTCTAGCAAGGAAGAAAGTTTTTTATTTCCAAAACAGCTGTAACATTGGATTAACATAGCAAATGAAATCTTTTCAGGATTGTTCAAAGAATAACAAATTTAGAATTCATCTCCACTGTGGCTCTTTACAGTTTGTGCAACTTTTACTAGATCTACCAGAGTTGTATTTTTTCCCCAGCACCTGGCCTGCCAGGCCAGGTGGTTGAAGAAACACATCAACATTTATTTTAGACACTTTTTTTATCAGAGCCAACTCTGGGAACTTTGCCCTGGCCATGAATTATTTATTTCATTTGATGTGTTTTCTCCTGGATTCATAAAATTCCCTTTTGTCATGATGTTTCTTCCCATTTATGAGACTGTAAATACAGCTGACTGAACCTCGCTAATGGCTGAACACATATTATGCCTTTTGTGTGAAGGATGCTGTCTCTCTTTCTGTTCATAAGCCTACTACATTTTCATTCATTTGCTTCTCTTCTGTTCACCCATGACAATATTGTCAGTGGAGTAAATAAGAGAATGACACTTGATGCTCATTTATGTTGATGCAAGAAGACATGAGCTTTTTCTAACTTGTTTAAATTGCCAGCTTCATGGCAATGTGCACCTTGCTTATTTTCTCCCCATCTCAGTTTCTTTTATAAACTAGGAATAATTGTGCTTACCACACAATGTGGTTAGAATGGTAAACATCAGAGAAATTCTACCCATCTGCTTCCCATGTTAGGGAAAAATAATTGAACTGACTTTCATCAGATTTGGAGCTTGGCAATAGTCTGTTTGAAAATATTGGCTACATGGGTTACTAGGAACACCTCGAAGAGAAATACAGACATCTCTCCAAGGGTATCATAAACTAAGATAAAATGAGAAGTGTATTTATTTCTCATCAAGAGAGAGATGATCTCTGATGTCAAGGGTTTTTAATTTTGGACAGACATTAGACTTTCTCTGGGAGCTTTAAAAAAATCTTAAAGCTCAGACTGACATACACCAATGAAATATGAATTTCTGGGCTGGAAAGTTGGACCAGGAATATTTTAAAGCTTCTGGGGTGATTTCAATATGCTTTAGAACTGTGTATATACTGTGTCAGTGTTGCTGAAGTATCACAGAAGCAGATGCTGTGATCAGGTAGTACTGCTTCTTAGCATGAGTAGCAAAGTGGATTTTTTTTTCTTTCTAAATGGCATCTAGTTGTATATATAAAGGCATGTTAGGAAGCTACAAGACCCTAAGTAAAGGAACTCATAGTATGTTATCAATAAAACTACATCTCCCAAACACTGCTCAATAGAATGGATCCTGGCCTGTCATATGGAAGTCCCCAGTTCTGGCTCATCAAGGCAGATACAAGAGATTCCAAAGCTATTGAAATTGTAAGACAGCACTTGTGACTCTTTAGAGGGTGATAATATCAAGGTTAACTGGTCCCTGGGTCTTGTTTTGTAAAATAGGGACATATAGTTATAGAGAAAACTTGTATCTGAGTCTTCATTTCCAGTAGAAGTAAAAAGGACAAGTGTTTTCCATTGAAGAAGAAAATTAAAGTATGAGTAGAGATATGAAATAAAGAGAAAGCAAGGCAAAAGTAATCCATGGAGAGAAGATTTGCTTTGCGGGCAAGCCATAGGCATATAATTATCTCTATTTCCTCTTTCGAGATTCATTTCATGCTTTACATTATGTGTGCATTCAATAATTTATCTTCCACTTACCTTAAGTTCCATTAAGAAGATTCATGTGTGCTGGTGTTTTGTTCCACTGGACTCCAGGCACTTAGCACAGTCTCTCAGCAAGAATTTGTTGAGTGAATAAATAAATCAATTAATCAAACAATATAACCTCAAACTCAGCACCCTTCTCAAATTAGTTACCTGCTTTTTTACCATAACTGGGAAGGCTATATTGTTCACATTAGCAGGTCTCAAAGGGAAATATGATCCTCATTTAAAATAGAAATTAGAGATATCTCAGATTGCATGTGAAGCTCCCACACTGTACCCCGTGGTTGAACTAATGTACACAGCTATGATTCAATAAAAGAAAAAAAGAAAGAAATTAGAGACATCTCTTCTGACATCTCATCCAACACACGAATTTACTCTGTACACCAGGTAGGGGTCATCTCGTCTTTTTTTTAGCACTTTTAGCTACCTGAATACTCCATTTTATGATTTAACATATCCTGTATTTGGGTAGCTAGAATTGCTATGAGGTAATTTCTTCCCTGGAGCATCTCATCAATTCATCTTACCTTGTCAGAATTACAGAGAAAAATATGCCTGTCTCACAAATACACATTGGCACTTCAGGTATTTGTAATTCCATTATCACACTGCTTAAAACTTTTCTTCTTTAGGACAAACACCCTGGTTGTTGTTGTTTTTTGTTTTTTCCTGTGAATTGTGTGAAAATATGTCTAAACCCTTCACCAACTTGTTTACCATTGTTTGTATTTACTCATTTTTTTCATTTCTTTCTTTTTTTTTTTTTTTTTATTGAGACAGAGTCTCACATTGTCACCCTCGGTAGAGTGCCGTGTGTGTCATAGCTCACAGCAACCTCCAACTCTTGGGGTCAAGTGACCCTCCAACTCTTGTCTCTGCCTCCCTAGTAGCTGGAACTACAGGTGCCCGCTACAATGCCTGGCTATTTTTTTTTTTTTTTTTTTAGCAGGCCTGGGCCAGGTTTGAACCCACCAGCCCTGGAGCATATGGCTGGTGCCCTAACCACTGAGCTATGGGCACCAGATATTTGCTCATTTTCTAAAGTTACTTCCTAAAAACTGATGCTCAGGCCTAACTTTAGTACTACTAAGGGGTTCCAACTGAGACAGAGAGAGGTCACTCACACACATACACATTCATATTTCTGTGAAATGTAATTCTTATACCACAGATCCCTATGTGTTTATTTAAAAAACTATAACCAGTATAGGCTAGCGTAAAGAACACAAAAATAATTGAATATAACCCATCACCCATGGAAAAGCCTTTTCAGACTCTTTTAGACCCCTCTGCCTTCTCGTTCTCTTTTTTGTGTACATGTTCATTTATATGAACATCACACACACACACACGTACACATAATTTTATATAAATTAAAATATAGTATTTTAAGCCTATGTTTTAATTTTTATCATAAGTATTGGACAGAATGCCTGGCAATAATTTTAATTCCACATCAAAGTTTGTAAAGTTGTGGCTGATGGGTAAAATGCAGCTCACAGATATTTTATTTTCCCCCAGACCAGAGCAACATTTTTAAATCCATGAAATCACACAGGGTTCCCTTGGAAAGTATATAGTCTAGTGATTTTGGCTCTGAAGCCTTACGAGGACATGATGGAAGCTGAAAGGCAGGTGTTTCCTTTACACTGAGCATGCACTTTCTAGTGGATTTAGCTGTTAATTCGGCCTGTTTCTTGCGAACGGTCTGTAAGAACCCCAGCCCTCTAAGGTTGACTGTGTGTTCCCCGGTCATCATCATTTTAATACCCATAGAAGTATATGCAATAGATAGACCAAGATTCAGTTCATAAGCTCCCTTTCCAAAGACCTTACTATTGGTTCCATGCATTTTCTTTTATACATAGAGTTATAGCAAATGAGTTTGTATGACATATTCACTCAGATACTTCATTATTCCTTCTGATAAAATCCTAAACTTGATGTGGAATTGTTGGCCCCAAAATAGACTCAAATGGTTTAGAACTAATTTTAGTCTTTTGAACATCATCAAAACCACAAAAATAGCCTGCATTTTTTTCACTTTCACTGTGTTAAGCAAAACTTGGACCACTATATGTAAAAAACAAATTTAAAAAGTAAAGTTGTTTAGACTTCATGTTGCATTCTTTACATAGGTCCAGTATGAATAAATAAATAATAGGAAAATTGTCAGAAGAAATCTGGCAGTTAAGTAAGTATTTTGCTCCAGAACAATTGTAAAATAAGAAAAATGTGGAGGAAAAAAATCAATGCACTTTTGCTCTTAAGAGGATGAGTATTATTTTTATTGTTTTCATTTTTATATGTATATATGGTCATATATACACATGTATTTAAATATGCTCTGTTATACAAAATAAATAATGTTGATATGCTATTTATATAATTTTTATCTATATTAATATTTTTACCTAACATTACAACAATTATTTCCCATATGATCTACTATTCTTCATTCAGATAATTTATAAGTTGATTAAAAGTCCAACATGTGGGATCACTTATTTAAATAATCCCTGTTATTGGGCATTTAAGTTGTTTTGCTCCTTTGTTTTATCCCGTTGAGATGTATATTTTATTTTTAACACATCCCTCATTGATCTCATCGCCTCCCATCCCTGCCTCTTCCAAGCATTTTGCAAGGTTTTGGCATTAACTGGGCGTCTTGCCAAAACGTCCTTTGGAATTCCCCCAAGGATAGTTGCTCAATACTGCTCTTCTTTCCAGGTACTGAAAGATGCAGTTGTAATGAGTTGTTAACAGATAGACGTGATTAAAGCCTCATGCTTTCCCCATGAGAGCTTACTGTTTGGGGTCAGTCCCACGGGAATATTATAACATTACATGCACAGTGAAGTTGAGTACTTATTCCATATATTTACCATGGCATAAGAGGAAACAAAATCTGTGAAAGGATTTAAATGTGAAAAATAATTATGCAAATGATAAATATTATTTATTGTTAAATATAATTAGTAGTTGTCAAGCAGATCTTTTCCTGTCCAAGTACCACATACTTTTTTAAATGAATGTTTGGAATTAATAATTAGATAAGGGGAAAGTGAGTTTTTCTCAACTTTTTCATGAGAGCCCAGATATTGCCAGGCAAACAACTTGATAGAACCAATGGAAGCTTAGTTAAGCAGGTGATAATCTTCTCTTGCCCTCCAATTTATCACTAAATGGCTTTTCCATGGACTGCAATCACTGAAAGGTTGTAATTGTAGCCTCCTGCTATATTTACTGTTACAAAATTTTCTTTTAAATTGGGCATGCTGTGCTAATAAGTATTGGGTTTGCAAGCACTTGTTTGTCATACACAAATGATTAGGTTCCTCCACATTTGAACTGGCATGTAAAATGCCAGTTCTAGTATTTTAAAGTGACTTTTCTATCTACATTTCTGGTTAGACATCTTGGGCAGGTGCTTAGTTAATGTCTTTCACCACTTGGCCTCTGCAAACAAATAAAAAAGTTGCACAGCCTGCTTTGAAGCTGCAAAATAATTCAAAAAGAACTGTGATATCTATTGGACTTTCATTGTGTTCCATTCCCTGTGATGCTGGTACTGTACCACATGCGGAGTTAGTAGCAGTCATAGTCAAAGCTCTCCATGTAGTTTGGGGAGGTGTGAGGAAGGATTATTTCAGTTTTGTAAAGATGTGCATGTGGTTGTCAAGAGGGCCCACATTCATCTTCCGTAATGTACAGAATGTCCATTCCTTCTCCCTGTCCCCATGAGTAATCCCATCAGCTCTCTGTGCCTCCCTGACCACCTCCCCCATCTCACCAGATGCTCATCGCAGGACTTCTTTCTGGAATATCTGCTGGAGACAGCACTGAGATGAGCTGCCCGAAACGAAACAAGAATCTGCAAAGTAGAGAAAGGATCTCTGAGCTGAAATCTAATAGCTCTACTGTCGGACCCTAAAGATGGAGATGATAATGGCAATAGACGTGGTGCTCACCACACAGCAGGTGTGCTTAGCTCCCCACCCACCTCCGGCAGGGAAAATAGAATGGATTTATGCCAATCTATTCATGTTTGGGTATTGTGAGATTACTTAAAAGTTTGGGCTATCAATCAGATGAGAGAGAAAATGATGTTAATGGGGCCAGGCCTAGGGCCAGAAAATTCTGGCCCCATTAACAAGGACAGAGCTGTAAAATGAGCGTCTATCAGACAATTAAAAATTGTTTAGATTCCTAAGCAGTGTGCAGGTACGTAGGGAAGGTGGAAGGGTGAGTGGAGTGTACTTACTACCTGGCTGCTATCAAAGTGGTTTGGGAGCTGATGGAGGCTACCTGAGCCCTGCCAATGATGTTTTCCACATCAGGAGGGAAGGACTCTCTCCCACAAATCACCCCCTCATATACCTTATCACAAGGAAGACCTCCCCCCACAAATGAGGTGTTTGGAGTGATTGTCTGATTTAGTTCAACCCCTACTGCTGAATGCACAGGCAAACAAAAAGTATTGAACATAAAGTGAGCTCCAGAGAGAAGCAGGTTGCCTTGAAATCCAAACCCTATCAGAGATTTAGTTATGTAAACAGAGCAAGTTCTTCCAATTCTCTGAACTGCACATGCCTTGTCTGAGAGGTGGGAATAGGGTCATTCCCTGCTGGGTTATTGTTAAGCATTAGAGATAACATATGTAAAAGTCCTGGGGGAGTTCTGACATACAAAGGACACTCCAGGTGGTGAGTCCAGAAAAATACTCTAACATAGACCATCTTAAAGTCAAAGAATAAGTAACAAAACTTAACAGGAAAACCTAGAGTAGGCAAGGAGTCAAGTGTCAGTATAAGAGCTAAACCTTTATAATTTTTTTGATTTCTTAGTGTTTGATATTTCAGTCTTAATAGTGCATTATAGCAACTCTGAGCTTAGCTCTAATTACATTATAAATGCTATCATTTTATACCTAAGTTAGATGGTTTGCCCAGTGTAGGTGGGGGGAAAATAAACATTTTTGAACACAGTGATTCTGGCTTCCTGGTTTTCTGGCCCCAATACTCAGACCACGTGGCAGTGACAGCAGAGCTGATGGGTTGGTCATTTCAAAGAGTGCTTGAGTTAGATCAAGACGCTAATATCTAGTTTCTATGTGTGTTCTCTTTTCTTGAGTGTAAGAGTATTTCTTTTTCTAGATTTTTGAGAATATACCAGCTGCTGACCCAAGTAAAAAACTACAGTCATTACAATAAAAGGCTCTCAATGCTTCTCTTCCGGTAATGTTTGTGAATTCTCCCCAGTTCCTGGAATGCTCCATTCTCTCCCACCCTCATTACCCTGACCTGATAGTCATCGCCTGCAATGAGCCAGCCTTCTCATCCATTTATATTGTGGAGTGCTTTACATGAATCAGCTCAATTCACTTTAGTTTTTTGCTCACTCAAACACATATCAATTTTTCCTTTGTTAAGTAAAAACTGGTATTAAATGTAGGAAGGGCAAGACAGTAGCCTCTTGAGGGCCTTTATTTAATGACTGGCAATGGCAACCAGAAACCCTCTTAATGGAAAAATTCCAAAGGATTTCAAGACGTTGCTTTCCTTAGTGGGGGAGAGTGTCATGATTGATTGGTAATGTCTGCCTTGGGTGAAAGAAGGAAGGGTGACATAGAACATTGAAAGGATGGCAAACGTAGGCTCCCTTCACATCTTTGCTCTATGGAATCTTCTGGGAGACTAATATGTTCCCACTTTTTATTATGCTGCTATACAATTCGTTTCCAAAGTATCTGGGTTTTTTTTCCTTCAATATTACATTAATTTCTGCGCAGTCCTCCTAACTCAGAAACTCTTCTCTCAACCTAAAGGCTCTGCCGAGCATCCCATAATCCAAAGTATATGGAGAGAGGCCTTACGGCCTAAGAAACTCCCCCAGATTGTTTCATGTCGTGATACTCTCCTTTTGTATGCTATAGAAATTATATGAATTTATAATTATTCCTTGGAGTATTTACTTGTGTATTTACTATCCCCTGAGTTGAACTCTAAACTCAGCAAGCTCAAGGACCATATCTCTTTTTGAACTATCTCCTTGTACACAGTACACACAACTGAGGAAAGTAGACGTTTGACACAAACAAACAAGGTCAGACAATTAAGTTGGTGAGTTCATCCTGGAAAAAGTGCTATGTACCTCATTAGTGAATATTACTACGGTTACCTTCAGAGTACTCCTTTGGCCATCTGGTGACCAACTGTAGTGATATTTAGCAATGAGGTATGCAGCACTTTTTCTAGGATGTGTTCGAGAACTTAATTGTCTGACCTTGCGTTTGTGGGAAACAAATAAATGCGCTAAACTCTGGGGATTCCAACTTAATAAAACAGAGTTTCTGGCTCCAAGGAACTCATATTCTAGTGAAGGAGAAACTTGATTAAGTAAGTGATTAGGATGCAATGAGATAAAAGCAATATAAGGGAATAGAGTTGCTTGGGTAGTGGGACAGGTGTTGGGCTAGCATCCCAGATGTGATGACAAGATTGGGTTTGGAAGAATAAGAAGTGAAAATGAATCTTAATAAAATTACTACTCATAAAGAATCAAATACTGCAACTCGTGCTCTCTATCCGGGTGTTATATTCCACCACTAAAAATTTTTTTTTAACACAACCGCCAGATATATTAACATGTACCTGTTATGATGTTCCAAAAATATCTTAAATGAAATATAATGGATATTTTTTCTACAGAGGACGTACAATTAAGCTTTCCCTTTGAGGATATTCTTAGTCCTAAATCTTTATCCTGCTTTTTATTTGATGTATCTATTAATTATTCTGATCCAGTAGCTTTGACAGAGGTTCTTGGTCTATTTGTAAAAGGTCAGTAAGGATTATGTGAGTGTGGGTCTTCTGGAGTTTTAAGCAGAAAAAAAAAAAAAAAACGGTTCAAGCTTCACCTACAGACTGAGGATACTTAGTGGAGTAATTTAGAGCAATAAAATTGCATTTTTCCTTTAGATTTATACACATGATTTGGGGATAAAAAAGGAAAAATCATTACTAGTACAGTAAGGGATATTTAAAATAAAAGATGGTTTAAGTACACCACTAACTTTTTTATAGCTTCAATGATAAATTATTAAGTCATATTCCTTGTAGCAGGAAGTCTGCTTTCCAGTTGTAGCTTTTTTATAAATCAACTAGAGAGTTTTGGCTTGTACGTTTGCTAATTTTTTTATAAGGTAGATAGGAAGGGAGGGAGGGAATGAATGAAAAAAAAATGAGGCCAAACATTTCCTTAAATCACATTTGAAATAAGGCAACATTTAATCAAATACAGGAAGAAAGGATGAAAAGCAACAGTCATTAAAAACAAAAAGCTTTTGCAATTAGATTACAGTGCTTGAGAGAGACCTGATGCTTTTGTAGGCCCCTATAGTTTCCCCAAAACATATTCCTTCACCTTGACTTAATCATGTTCAAAGGAGAGGTTCCTTGTTGGGTTGATAAAACAGGATCACAGTGAGGCTTTAATTGGACTCTGACCTGATTGCATCTGTGTATGAACCACATTGTATATGCAGAGAAGCATAAGCAGGGTTTAAATCTAATGGATGCTGCTTACTTTAAGATGAAAGCCATCTAATGAATTTTAAAGTGGAAAAATTTATGCAGAGTCAGTGTCATCTTCATCCCCTATTTTATTTGAAATACAGGGGGACATTGATATAAAATGCACCTTGCAACCTGTTTAAAATCAAACTAAAATGGAAACAAGGCTAATGGTGAGGCATGACCTGCAAATTCAAACCAGGAGTTTTAGTCCTCTTCTCGGAAGAATAAAGATCAACTCTGTGCCTAACACCTGTTTTGTAACCAGACGAGCCACATTACCAAATAAGTCTTTTTTAGAAAAGATTGGCGAGAAACAAAAACACTGCCAGTCTTTCTCAAACTCAGGTAAAATACTGTGCCGAGGTGGTAATTAGATCTTGATACTATTATACAGAGAAGAGTAAGCCAGAAGGGTTTCTATCTTTTTAAAATCTTCATTTTACCAACATGGCAGGAAATACAGACTTACAAACATTTTTTTTTCCCCCAACTAAATGATTGTATAAAGAAAGAACCAAAAAGGTCAGGGTGCAAAATTAAACAAGGGCAAGGATGGGATATTGAGGGAATTAAAGGTGCTCTCAGAGCTAAGCTAGATTCAATGAAAGACTGACAAACATGTTCTGAATACTGGAAGATCATTCCTCTGTCTACCAGCATACACCATGATCCATCCTACAAAACCAGGGTAGGATTGCCCTCTGATTATACCCCAGCCTGATTATAATCTATTACTCATTCACAAAGGATGGAAGGTCATGAAACTTCTAGCATGGTCTCTAGGACACATGGTTAATAAATATCTGTTGAATGAATGCTTAATAAATATCTGTTGAATGAAT